>JANEHU010002166.1:0-51035 GCA_027563435.1 Nasonovia ribisnigri
CAACCGACAGTTAGTCGATGTTTGAGTCAAATTTGTAGAGCACTAGCTTCATTAAAAAATAATTATATTAAGTTTCCATTGACCAATGAAGAGTTAGCTACTAAAAAGGCAGATTTTCGTAGAAAATTTAATATGCCTTCGATAATTGGTGCGATAGATTGTACACATATACGGATCAAAAAGGTGGCGGGTGACTACGCTCAATTGTACATTAATAGAAAAGGCTTTTATTCAATAAATGTTCAAGTAAGCCATATAACATGTATTTTATTAAAATATTCAAATTTATAAAATATAAAGTTAAAATCTTGTTAAAATTATATTTAATACTTATAAATAATAATTAATAATTAATAATTTAGGTAATTTGTGATGCAAATTGTCATATATTGCATGTAATTGCTCGTTGGAGAGGAAGTGCACACGATTCAAGGATTTGGAACGAAAGTCTTATCAAGGAACAATTTGAAAATGGATCAATAAATGGTATCTTACTTGGTGATAGTGGTTATGCTTGTACTCCATATATTATGTTAACACCAATTCTTAATCCTCAAAACGATGTGGAGCGACAATACAATTACACACACATCAGAGCAAGAAACACAATAGAGAGATTATTTGGACAAATCAAGCAACGTTTTCGCTGTCTATTGCGAGGAATGACCATAAGTCGCTAAAGTTGCTATAGTAGCATTATCAGTGTTACACAACATGAAATTAAATTTTAAAAAACACTTAAATATCAATAATATAAATCCTAACGATAACAACAATAGTAGCACAGAAGATAGTAGTGAAGATGATGATTATAATGAAGAAAGTGAAAGTGATAGTTCTGCAGATGAGGACAATTATAATGTTGTACAAATAAACCAAAATAGAGGTAATGTAGCAAGAGCGCAGTACATACGACAGTTTTTTTATTAAACGTATGTAATATGTATATTATAGGTAGATTACATATCATATTATTATTAGTTAAAACTTTTTTATTTTTATTCTTGTAACTTTTGTAAATAAAAACAAATTTCATAATATATTTATTTTTATAGTACCTAATAATTATCATATTAATATTTATTATTTAACAATATATTTTTGTAACAATCGTAAATAAATAGTTTAAAAACAAATGACATAATATATGTTATTACTTATAGGTATCTAAATAACTGATAACATAGTTATAAATATAATAAAGAATAATATTTAGTATTTTATAATAATTAAAGTATATAGGTATATTAGGTATAGGTATAACAGAATTGTTGCGTAATATAAGTAGATGACGAGAAATTAAAAATGTAATCTGATACCTATATTTAATCAGAACAGTTTAAATCTTGAATCTGCTTCAAGTTCTCCAACTGTTTTGTTTTTAATTCATAATACTTCAATTTTGCTTCGTTTATGAGAGAGCGCTGGTGATGTTCTAAAGTCAAAAACTTTTTTTCTAATTCAAACTTTTCTTTTTGTATTTTTAATAAATTTGCTTCGTATTCAGTCATTTGTATATCTAAATTATTTCCGTTAAATCCTTGATTTTTTTTTTTTTTTTTGTACCTAATACAAATACAAATTCTAATATTAAGGTATGTTACTACTTACTAAGAACAGTACCCCCATATGATTTCAGTACTTATACGTTTATACGTATTTATATCGTTCTATAAATAGGTGCGTCACTATTGATTTAACAATTAATTATAATATATAGTATTACTATTATATATATATATATTAAATATTTGATATTATTTTTTGTGATATTTAATTAAATCATATAAAAAATAAATTACTAATAGCAATACAACTTTATTATATATTTATATAACATAATTAGGTAGCATTATATGATAGTAAAAGACATTACTTTTTTGGTCTGGTTATTTGTAGTAGGTGAATAATTGTATTCATTTTCATCTACTTCCTCAAGATCAGGTCTTATCATTGAACAACTTTGATTATTTTTTTGAAGGTCTTCATCGTGTATCAATACGTCATGATCAATGATTATGTGCTTTAAATTTAAATATAACTTATTAACAAATAAATAATTTAAATTAACATAAAATTGGCTTACATCTTCAAAATCATTTCTTTGTAAAAATTCATCTAAGCTTTCAGCACATATTTCTATACCGGTATTTGAAGTCGCTGTCGATGATGCAGGTGACTCTTTTTCTAATATTTTGAAATCATTTGTTACAGTTTTGTTTATGCCAATCTAAATAAGAAAAAAAATAATAATCATAGTTAAAAAAGAATAACAAAGTCAATAATATTATTAAAAACTATTTAGAGAGAAGATTACCTAAATAAGAATCAGTAGTCACAGGATAAATCACTACTTTTTTTTTTTTAACAACAACATTAAAGTAAAATATTTAAAATGTCTATAAATAGCTCAGAAAAAAAACAAAAAACTCATAATTATAATTATTATAAAAATTATAAATACTATACCTTTTTAGTTGAGCCGTCATTGTCACAGTCAAAATCGTTTGCATCTTTAATAAAGTCCATTGGCATTAAAGACTGCAATGTCATGTCTAATTTGTTTATTGATTCTGGTGGAGGACCACCTCCAGTTTGTTGTAAATTTTGTTTATATGACGAAACATTTTTTTTGGCAACTATTTTCATTCTTTTCCATTCACCTTTAATTTGTAGTAATGTTCTTTGAGTTTTTGAATTACCATTATATTCTTTATAAATTTGTGACCACGCTTCTAGTTTTGACTTATTCGTATTTGTGTCACAATTTTTATTTTCAATCACTTTGATAAATGGTGTGACGATTTCAGTTAGTAGCTCTTTCTCTCCACTTTCCCAATTAACCCTTTTTTGTTTATCCATTTTAAAATGGAATCACGCAATTTAAATTATAATTTTAAATAATTAAATATCACTAATAAACTCAAAAATAGAACACGAAACTAAAAATAAATTCATATAAGTAATCTAAAAATATTTTACCACAATTCATAAAATATAACGATAACAATGACATGAAAAAAAAACACCTGGAAAAACTGTAACGTTCGCATTAAAATAATAGAACATAGAATGTATTTTTACCTTATTTTTTTTTTTTTAGATTGGCAACAATTAGTAATAATATGGAAATTTGGGTGGCTCTATGGCGATTTATAATAAACCAAAGATAATCCACAGTTTTTCAAAACTTAGCCTAGACCATTGACTATGTTGACTATGAATAATACATTATTAAACCCGAGTTTAACCAAGGTCTAAGAATTAAACCAAGTTTATTCCAACTTAGGTTAAACCTTGGTTTTTGACGATGACTATGAATAACACTGTAAGAGTCTATTACAGATTTATGCAGTATAAAATAATAATATTATAGTGACCGTTGCAATGTTGAAGTAACTAGAATACATGATTGAACAATGGTGTGGGGCCTATATTCATTTTTTCTAAACAACATATTCTATGAACTTATTAAATAATATTTCAGACTTACAAGTTTATAACCCATTGGTTGAGTATACTGCTGCCATTTATTAAAAATATCTGTTGCATTATTTTGTTTAATAAAGTTTAGACAGTAATTAATAGTTTTTCTCCAAATATCTTCTATTTCTGTCCATGTTAAATCTTTATCATTTAGGTATGTTGATATTATTTCCGAATCAGGGTCAGTAGCTGTGAATTATATACATATAAGATTATAAGGGTAAATGTTATATTCAGTGTTACTTATCTTAAACCATTGTTATTAACTTAAAGAGGACCTGGAAGGTAAATGGTTTGAATCAGAATATGGTTCGAGTACCTATAGTCTATACAATATTTTTGGTATGGATACTGATATATGTTAGGGGGTAGGTAGTTTTTTGCTGATCACAATATATAATTTTAATTTTCAATAAAGTAATCAATGATAGTTATGATTGAAATTAAAGTAGTTAATATTTAACAGTTACATTTTTTACAAAGTCTTAAGTTCACTGATGACATGGGGTGGATGGCTACATAGACTATGTGTCTTGCAACACTTAATTTTATAGTATCATATTTTAAAACCACCCACGTCAGGTGGTAGGTATGTTGGCTGTTTACTCCATCAGTCAGTGTGTTCAAAGCCAGCATGGCAGCATACATTAATAAATATTAATAACACATTAATACATGAGTCCAAAAAGATTAAAGACATAACAGTTGGCCGACCGACTGTCTTCTCAAAGCAAATAGAGTAGTATATAGGTAGTAATATTAACACATAAGTCACTCAAATAAATGTTAACATTATCATAAGTTAATACAAAATGAAATATTTTTTGAATAATTATTTATAATTAATGTTATTACCGAGTATACTATTTTCTTTGTCCATTGAGCGACTCAATGGTTTTGAAGACCTCTCTTTACAAACTGCTGCTATTTAACCATTTTGTTCATCGATCTTATTGTATTATAATATTTAGAATATAATTTGCCTTTAGGTGAACTATTTTTGGCATCTTTTACAAAATAAGTATCCTAAAATAAATTACAAGCACATAAAATTACATCAATTTTATAAATTCTTAGGTGAAATAATATAAACTACCTACTTTGATTTCTGTGGGAAAAGTTCTAGTTATAGCATCAGCTATTGAATTTGCCAATCTAAATGTCATTTGAGACTCTCTTTTTATGAGGTCATTAACTATATTTCTGCAACTTTCATTTAAAACGTTATGTGTTTTAAAGTAATTCAGAATAAAAGATCCTTGAGCATAATTTGTCAAAATGGTACCTATGTAATTGAAATACTTGGTTTTCAGTTGTAACTTTGACCGTTTGAGAAATTTTGTCAGAATTACTTATAATAGTTGTAGATGTTTTATTGACTGTGATGTGTTCTGAATTTTGAACTAAAGAGTCCTGATATTTTTTCACTTTATTTTCAAATTTTATTCTGGGTCCAAGTGGAACATTTAACAACAATATTTCAAAATGGTGGTCATTCATTAGCCCTAAGGCTTCCAAATCCATTTGTTGCTCTAAAATAAAATAATTAATTTGAATAAAACATTTTTATGTTTGTTTTAGTATTGTTACCTATACATGTTTGGTACAAACAATCAAGTTTCCATTCTTGAAGAAGTGTTTTTAACTGATCGCCATCAAAATTTGATTGATAACTCCTTGAACTCTCGGATGTACTAGCCAGTTGAGTGTATTCAGGTTCATTATTGTCATCATAATTATTATTTGTCATTAGATGAATACTACTAGTATTCATAATAGAACTCAACTCATCGTGATTATTATTTAATAAACTATCTATTGTTGGGTATTGAAAGTTTTCTGTGTTTTCATCGTTTGCATAAAATATACTCATATTATAACACTTGTAATAACCTATTTGACACTAATTTATAACATAACGCATATATTTACAAAGTAATAGTAATTAAATAAAATAATAATTTAAGTAGAATTATATACATATACAAAAATATATATTATAATATACATATGTACATTGTTCATTACTTATACACTCATATATAGTATCAGTCCGAAAAATATTCTTTTAACCTTAGCATTAAGATATCATTAGATAGTTTATGAATATTCACTGGTGGCCCACTACAGTCCTCTGGACTCAAAATAGTTTTTAAAATTATATTTTTTGTTTTGTTTACTTGATATGCTCTAAGATGGGAGTTATAAAAATCAATTTCTATTTGTTGAACAATAAACTGAACTTTGGAATTTTCCTTAACAAATATAATTTCTAATATTTCATACACACATATTTCATCATTACAATTTGTTAAGAAGTAACCTATTTTGTATAATGTACCTTTAAATTCTATCTGTGAGAAACATATATATTGGTCACTTGTTAAATGTTAAAATAAGTTGATTGTAATTACTGTCTTTCACATATTTATTATTTGTATTTATTTTAACATCAGAAAATGAATTTGAATTTAGAATATTGTATGCAAATTTGTATTGATATTTTTTGGTTAAAGATAGACAAATATTTTTTCTTGATGTAATTGCATGTGCATATAGTTTCATCTCTTTGTGTTTGGCTTCATACCTAAAACACCAAAAATGTTTAGGAGGACCAGAGTGTTTGATAATATTTGGAAAATGTAGCAATAGATGATGTTTAGGTTTTAACGTATCTTTGAACAATTGTACATAGTCAGAATTGTGCTTTTCTATTAGTTGTTGCAGATGGAAAATTGACGCATAAGACAATTGACATGTAAGTAAAATCTCAATAATTTCCAAGAAATTTAAAAAAAATAACCACACATCATCATCCTCAGGAATTAAATCTCCAATCATTAAAGAAAAATAATAAACAAATGTCATCATTTCTCTTGCTGACATTTTTAAGTGAAAATTTGTTATATGAATCGGTTTTATAGGAGGTGATATATTTCCTACTTCTATAGGACCATAGTTAAAATGTTTTTTTCTATAATTTAATGTTTCTAGCGAAAAGATCTTGACCACCTCAGTATAATAATTAATTATATGGCACAAATTATAATGGCAAATACCATCGAAGATATCATGCATAATATCAATGCTAATTAGTAGTTACATGAAAAGAATTTATCTTATTTAAAACTGAATCTTTATAAATACCAGTTTGCTTAAAGTCATTAATTGCAATGTCATCTACATAATTTAAAGAATTACGGAGTAATGAAGTGTTTTCTTTACATAAATGTTTAGTTTCCATTTTATGAACCTTACAAAATCTACAAAAAAAATTTGCTGAAAATGATTTGCTAAATTCGGTTATTGTGTTTAATCCTAAATTATCTCCAAGAAATAATCCTAAAATAAAATGTACTTCTTGTGTACCATTTGGGGTAACTATATTAATTCCATTTATTTCAAGATCATTTATTTGGTTTATTAATTTATTTAAGCATAAATCGTTTCCAAAATCCTTCATATCTACAGCATTTATAAGAGCTGCTAAATATATATTTTTAAGTTGTGATTGATCAAATAAAGGGAAACTATAATAAATTGCTGAAATATAATGTACAGATGCGTGAGAACTTAATGGGTTATTGATTTCAAAGTCATCTATATACGTAAAATATGGAATAACAATTTTATTTTGATATGGAGCAATTTTATCTTTCCATAAACTGTCCTTGAATAAAATGTTTGATTTGTGTTTCATTATTTGAGCTGATTTTTAGTTGTTCATACATTTTTAAAGTCTCGTAAAAATTGTTTTCATGTTCAAAAAAAGTTTTAAATTGAAAATGTAATGGTAATAATACACCTTTGGTAACATTGTCATTATAAATTGTTTCACCAGCATTACATACTAAATTAATTTCATCATTTATGGTAAATTGTTGGATGTTATTAAATAAATTATTTTTGATTAACCAGTTGTTTAAAGAAAATTCTGTGCTACAAAAATCAAATGTATTTGTAATTGCTGTTGTAATTGTATGTAAAGTTGATAATAAAATAGGATCTTTAATTTTTTTTTGTGTGAAACTAATAATTAGGTTTTCTATTGGTTTAATTAAATTTTTTTCTATTTTACGTTGGATTTCAAAAACATCTTTTCTACTAAAATTATTTTTACTAAGCAACGATAAGGTAAATTTAACAGCAGAAGTATGAAATGAGTTGATAGCATTATTAAGGTCAAAAATATCATCTATAGGTGTAGGTAATATGAGGTTGTCATCAAGGTTGTTACAGATATCATTGGCGGCATAATTAATTTGGTTTACATGTTGTGATGAATCTATTATGTGAGTCAAATGTGTATCAATATTATTACTTCCATTATTATCATTTAAATTATTAAATATTGTTAATTGAATTGGCACAGTAGTAGTTTTCTTTGCATGTTTTATTAATACATGTCTTTTAAAATTCTTTAAATTAGAAAACGATTGAGTACATTTATATTCTGTACACTCATATGTACTTGATGGTTTTAGTAAGTGAATTATTTTATAATGTGCACCAGTGCCGAAAAAGTTAAGATATTTTTTTTACAAACAAAACAAATCATATTTTTAAATTAATATTAGCACTTAAAACAATATAACAATGAATTCTATATTATATAAAGGTATATTAATTGATACATCTTAGGTACTTACTAACTAAACAATTGTACAATGTAGGTATAGATGTATGGTAGGTATATCTATTAATTAATTATCCTAAAAAAAAAAAATCTATTAGCATGATACCTTGATACCTGCATTTATTGCTATTTTCTATCTTATTGTTAGTTAAGTATACTTTTGTTTTATTGCACCTACATTTTAGTCTTAGAAAAGCTAAACTTTTATGAAAATGTCAATGATGTCATGGTGATGTATAAATGTCGTCTAGTATTGAACAATATTAGTTAATTAATTATCATAATTTACATCATAAAGTTTAAAAGTGCAGTGGTCACTGCATATAAAAAAAATAAAATACTGTTAATATAACTAGTAAAAACTAAGTTCAACTTTCGATATTCATACATCAAAACATACATTTGGAATATATTGTAATATTTTAAGCACTACAAATAGTACAATTTACATGTAAATAAAACTTTTAAAAGTACAAAAATTTAAAAAATGTTCGATGTTAAATTAAAATTTATTCCAGAAAATGATCGGTGACTACATTAAATAAAAGAAAAACTATTCTGTATAAAAATTATATTGCATATGTAAACTATAATTTAAAGGTACTTACAGATATGAATTCAGAATTGGATGTTATAAATCAGAATACAACAGGCGACAGCTATAGGAACCATAAAGCAAAGAAACAAATGTCTGCAGTGGTTAAACGCTCTGTTCCATGTCAGACTGAGGAGTAATAGCTAGCTGGTCTATAATTTTGAAATTATGAGAGCAAAAACGGTCGAAGTCTTATTTTGTGATCTCATTAGACTTTTCTCATAAAATTATGACATTATTGATAACTATAAAATAAGCAAGCCATAGTTTGAGCAATAAAATTGTCATATACTTAATATAGGTACAATAAGATAGACTAAATGGAAGAATGGAATGCTGGTTTTCCAACACTTTTATAGGCTTGTTCAAAATTGTGGACAGTACTGTGCTTATAAGGGCCAACCAACTGTTGGGTAACCTGTACAGGCACAGTATTTCGCCTATTGTGACAGTTAGTGGAAGTAATAAATTCCCGATTGGGGGTAAATACTAAATATTATCGGATTCTTTTTCATTTTCCCCGCGATTTCCTTCTTGCTCAATTTTCTTGGGACACAGATCGAAAAGAAAACAATAATAATATGTTCATTGAAATCAAAAACCAGAAAGCGTCTTGTAGGTGGCTACCATAGTATTAATTTTTCTAATAGAATAAATATTATGTAGTATAATATAGGCGTCTTTTATTTTAAACACCTATACCAACCAATTTTGTTCGAACGGTTATATTATAACAATAATTAATTATAAAACACACGTGTTATTTAAATTACGCGATATTAAAACGCATGCATATTATAAAATATATATATATAAATATACCTAGTATATTAGTATTATAGTTAGATATTTCAAGGCGTCACGCTTTATGGTGAGGTAATAATTCAAAGTGAAAAAAAATAACCGAAAACGAAATGGATTAACTTGTACTAAACAAAAAAACGAGGTCGTAAAAGTATAATACGTCATACGTTATAATTATTTATTACAACGATTCGGCGCGTTTATTAACACCCGTAACTACTGCCGTATAATGATATACATATTATAGCGGCATTAGGTACTGGTGCAGTAACGGCGTGTTAAAATTGCACCGACTTAATGATAAATATGGTCGGTTAGTCTTGTGCTAACTACGGCCGTAAAGCTATACATTTTACCTTTATATATATATATATATAATATTATGGGCAGTACCCACATTATAATACTGCAGCGGTGTCGCGCGCGCCTATATTATATATACAAGATATTATAATATAATATAATATTTTTTAATTGGCCGAATTAAAATGAAATTTCCGACACGGACGCGTCCAGGTCCTAAATAATAATATATTATGTGCCCATCGCAACCCCCCGCGGCCAATATACCTAATATAATATTAATAAGTATAGTATTATAAATTAATATTACTACCGATGCACTCGCGCCTGCTGGTGCTGGAGCTGCTGCAGTTATCGCGGCCGGTCCGTAATTTAGTGTTTAATATTTTCATCGCGTCGTGTAACCGAGTGCGCGTAAATAATTTACATGTATATTGTATAAGTGTGTAACATCATTTCGATTTTCGGTATAATAGCCGTACACATAAGTATAGGTTTAATAGTACCTAATGAGTAGGTGCCTAAACCGTCGCAACCATTTACCGCGTGCAGTTGAACTTATAACGTAGGTATACCCATACCTGTTCGAATCAGTGGCGTTATTTCAGTACTTGTTAAACTAAAGCAACCACTCAAAAATTTGAGGACTCAAATTTTTTTTCACGCAGATTCACATAATTTAGTGCTATAGTGGGTAAGGGAGGGGGTAGATATTCAGATATTCGAACGTCACGCCGGATTTTGAAGCACTCGTATACAAAAATAAAATATGAATCTATGGTCAAAAATAATTAATAATGGATATTAAAAGCATAGTTATTTACATTATAATATATATGTTATATTTAACGAATAGGTCTTATCTGATATTCTGATGTGGGTTGCGTTTTGGTAGTTTATACTTTGTAGGTAGCACATGGGTTATAAATTGTGTTTTATTTCATGAAACTTTTCAAATGCATGAAATATTTCAGTATTTTAGTACATTTTTTTTTTTTTTTATATATATAAGTTTTATATTTATATCTCATTGTCATCAATTATACCTTCATAATTGTATTGTATATTTATACCTAACCTTTTGTTCACTTATGTTTTCTCTTTAATACCTTACTGTTAAGCCTTAATAAATAATATTTTAAGTATTGTAAGCTAAATAAAAAATAATATAGCTAATCTTTAGTATTCTACATTTAAAATAGAATTCGAAATCTTTATATTGCAAAATAACATACAAAAATGTTAAAATTATATAAATATACAATATTATACATAAATACTATAGTAATTTGTCAACCACAGAGCTCATATTCTATTAATAATTGATAAATAATAAAATAAACATCATTAATATTTGTATTCAAAAAAATTCGTGAAATATTTATACTTCAAACACTTATTATACCGCCCAAAGTAACCTTTTTACCTATTTCTTGCTTAGTAGGAAATACTATTTTCAGTGGTTATTAAAACCAAATAAATATCCGGATTGCATCCGATACGTATTTTGATATGAATATTTGAAAAAATGAATACAAATTCAAATTGAAAAATTTAAAAACAAGGTAGGTAATATATGTAATTTCCAGTTTGTAAAACTAATGAGTTATACAAATCTACCTATAGTTTAAAGTTTTTTTACTCGACTATTTATTGATTTGACTATTAAGTAGTTTACATATTATAAATGTTTTCTATGAAGAAATTATTATTCTATTAATTATGTATACGTTAATGTGTGAACCAATGTGATTTGGTTGATTGGACGTAATCGGGATACTTATATTTGGTACAAAATACGATCTGAATTCGGGTCACAATCAGTGCATAACAAAAGGGAAATCTGTATTTGCCCAATTACCGTATACCTTTTTGAAAAAAAGTTAGTTGTGGCCCAATTCTCGGGCACCCTAGTATTAGATATATATACTGCAATTAATAGGATTTTCGAGCACTTTCGTGGTGACATTTGCAAGTCAATAGCGATCATATCAGTACAACTATAATACACAATTATGTAGTGTGATGGTCATAAACCAGTAAACCACGCACCATTCGTACATCGCATATTTAGGCACACATCAGACAGGTTTGCATATTATTATACGCGAGCCGCCGGGCGCAGGTGTTATTCGAGTAAAGTTCCGAATTTACAAGTGTCATAAAAAAGAACGCCGCCGCCGAGGTGGTTTGAATTCTTATTGTTCTTGCACACACACGCGCACACAATATGTTCTCGAAAAAGTCGGATAGTTACAACCGTGATGTTATTAACCACATACGCCATTTGAGAGAGTTATATTATACTTTTGCCTCCCTAACCCGAATCAAATATTGTTATTGCACCGATACTTTCAGAATGTTACTAACCGTTGCAGGGGTGGTTGTTGGCATATGTCGCTGATATTTTCCTATTCTCTATTTACAGTGTCGTCCTACACACATATTTCTCTGGTAATGATATGACCACGGACATTCATGTTGACTTTGACTTGACTTATTTAATTATATGAATTATATTTTACGAGTAATATCAACAGTGTCCTTTGGTAATATAAATGTTGGATATCTGATACAAAAAAAAAAGAGTAAATAAATATATTTAACTATAAATATTGCCTGAATTATATAGTACAAAACTTAATTTTATAATAACTAATTTACATATTTTAAAAATATATTTTTGGGTGTAGGGGTGGTGTAAAAATGTTAGTGGCTACCCTCATTCCCACTGAGTCAGACATCCCCGAGTACATGAAATATGCTTAAACGGACAGTTGTGTGCAAATTGTTATTCATTACAGACCTAATCATAACAAATTTTCATTTTAAAATTCAATACAAGATTCCTCATAAGTTTGTCTACCTTTATCAAAAAAAAAAATGTCTACCGGTAAGTCTAATTAAACTTTTATGTTCGTTTGAATTTGAAATTTTTACAACTTTGGATATTCATTTGATTTCTCAGGTGGTGATTTTCTTATTTTGTTGTAATTCAAAAACGAATAACAAAAGGTATAGATACTTTCAATTTAGATTTTAGACCATATGTTTATTTTATCAATTTCTATACTTCATACAATTTTCAAAATATTTTGACTTGTTTTAAACTGTTTGCGGACATTTTCAATTTTCCATTTTTTATTTTTTTTTTTCTAATAAATTTCAATAAAATTGTATTTGTTGGGTCAAAAAGCATGTTGTCACAATTTAAGCGACACAAAATTTCATACCCAATATTTTATTGTTTATTCCCTGACGATAATAAAATATCATTACCTAATTATTTAATTTTCAGTTCTAAAGTTCATTTCAAATTAATTTAATATATTTTTATCTTTCAGATTTTTTTGAAGATAGTATAGAATATGGTTATGTAATTGTATTACATACCTAAATACTTAAATCTATATTATACAGTTCTTCAAAGTTTTGAACTAATAATAGTAATAGTTATGATAATGTTGTCAAAATGTGCATTTAAAAATAACTTTACCTAATATTATTATATTATATTATTATTACCTTTTATTTGATTCAACATTTAGATAATAGCTATTATGATAATTTATGTAGAACACTACTAAATGTTCGAGCTGTTTTTAAATTATTCTATTTATTTATATTTTTTAAGTTTAATTTTTCAGTATTACCTATTACTTATGTAGTTAGGTATGTCTTATAGTAAAATAAATCAATTAAAAAAAAAATGTTTACAACATTGGATATTCACTCGATTTCTCATGTACCCAATCGGAAATTCACAACGGGCATAACGCTGCGCCAGTACTGCCTAATACTGCAGCCATGGTACTGGCACCAGTACTTCATATATCTGGGGTGATAACGCTTTACCAGTACTGGCAATCAAGTACTGATAATTATATTGTCGTGGTACTGGCAGCCAGTGATGGAACCAGTACTGTCATTTATCTTGGGTGATAACGCTTTACCCATAGGTGCCGCGAAGGGGGTGCATCCCCTGGCTTTTCAAAAAATTAGTAGTATTGAAAATATTTTATTTTTAAAATAATAAATGTAGATGCTTAGGTTTTTTTCCAAATTCCTCATTTGTATTCTCAATGAATCTGGTCTCCTCATCTAGTCTTTTAAGGATTTTCTAATAGTTCGAACTATTTTGAAACCGTCGAAAGAAACTAAAATAGCTTTATATTGCCATATAATTTGAAAAAATATTCCTATGTATTTAACTTAAATGATATTAATATATAATGAGCAATAATAAAAAGAATATCTTTTTTGTTTATTAAATTCAAGGAACACTGCAAAAAATTAGAAAAATATGAATCTAGGTAATTGAAAAATAATAAATAGTCTTATTATTAGTTTTAAATATGTAATACAACATTTTATACTAAAACGTTTTTACTCAATCTGAATACTTTGCCTTCTTCTCGGTCCTTGGCTCCGGAGAACCACCTACTCATTACACTTGCAAATTCTTTAGCACTTACATCCGGGTGTTTTGTAGTTTGAACTTCTGAAATAATAAATAAAATATTCATTAAAAAAATTACTAGACTATAGTTTAGTACCTATACATATTAGTGAGTATGGATCATAAGTTAATACATCTGCATATCAATTGTTGTATAATTTTCTTCTTTTTTTTGTATGCATTTATGTAGTTTTTATGATTTATGCATATTTTGACGTTTTTAGTACTTGATTTATTAGCCATATATTTTATTGAGACTAATATACCTATGAAAATAGATTTTATATCAGTCTGTCAAAACCAAATTGTTCATATTATAAAAATAAATTATTTTTGTTAACTGTCTTAACAATAATACATTTTAAGATTTTCTATACTATTTCCATACTTAATTCAAATTATTTGAGACACTATTCTTAAAGTTTATAAATTTGAATTAGTAATAACTATCAAAGGAATGGTGTAAAATAATAATTTTACTGTTACTATTTACTACTTCACTTGATATTAGTAGATGTCTTCATGCTGTCACTGACGCTATTAACAATAATCTCTTGAGACAATGGGTACAATTTCCTATGACAAATTTAGAAAGAAATAATGCTCATGAAGAATTTTGTAATGGACCACAGCCGTTTGAAGGTGTCATTGGTGCTATCGATTATACTTACATAGATATTAGATATTCTAGCCCCTAAAGATCACGAAGAAGCTTTTGTTAACCATCATGGGAATCATTCATTGAATGTCCAAGTCGTATGTGAAAATGTTTTAATAGTTTATATTATACTTAACAAATACATTATTCAGGTAGTCAGCCCACAACTAAAAATACTAAATATAAATGCCAGGTATCCAGGAGCCAGAAATGACTATTATATATGGAACACTTCACCTATTCGACGTATGCGATGGAATTCCATTATAATAAGGGTGAACGCCATACTTGGCTTTTGGTAATTATTTTGCAAATGAAAATTCAGAGCTTTTGGTTTTATATTAATTTTAACCTAGGTGACTCAGGCTATCCTTTAGAGCCTTGGCTTATGACTACACTACCACATTATAGAGAGGGCACACAGCATTTAAATTACACAATGAAACACTGTAAAGCGAGAAATGTTGTAGAGAGATTCTTTGGAGTTTTCAAAAGTGTTTGGAGATGTCTGTCCTATCAACGTGTATTAATGTATGCACCCGATATGGCTGGTAAAACTGTAAACGATTGTGCTGTCCTTCATAATATGCGTATCCATTACCGTACCTCAATAGATGTTGAAAATATTGACAACAGAAACAATGACGAATATGCTGTTAGGAATTTGCAACAAAATGAAAATGAAATAGCCGAGAGAGGAGGACCTAGAGCTGTAGCAATGCGAATTCAAAAACAAATAATCCAAATTGGTTCCACAGATACATTGATGGTGATGCTTGAACATAATAAACAGAAAATAACAAAACAAATAAATTTATACTATCGTTAAAAATTTGTAACAAACTCAAAATAGTTGTATACTTTGTGTAATGTGTTGAAAAAAATTATAAAATAAAACAAAATATTTATTAGTATTATCACTTCTTTTGACTAAATATATAAGGTCAGGTTATACATAGGTAGGTACCTACATAATTCCATTTTCAAACAATCATAGCTGTAACATGTGGGCATTTTTGTGATAGTTATCATAATAAATTATACTGTAATTTAAATGTATTTATAATTTTACTCCTTTATTTAAAAACAGTAAGTAGGTAGTTAAAATAAACACAATTAAAATATTATAAAGTAAATGCTAAAATAAAATGAATATAGGTACCATGGAACTTATGGATTTAACTACCTATGGATCATAACTTTTATGAAATATTAATTTTTTAATTGTATATAAAACAAAACTTTTTCATTCAAATTATATTTACATACTTATTTAATAAGTGGTGGACAAACATCTGCCACAACTGAGTTATGGTTTCTATTTATGTGGCACATGTGTAAACAATTTTCAGTTGCCCTAATTCCGTCTTTGTAGGTACCATTCTTACCAAATAATTGCCAAGATTGATAATAATCTTAATAAATATGGATTTGTATTCAACATTGATACTGTTGCAAACATTTTTACATTGGTAGCCCAACTTTATTTAATGGGTTTATGATCAAATACGGTTTTATATGACCTCAAACATATTATGCCTTGCAAAGTTGCAACAGAACAGTATTAAACACAGCATGGACAACAATTAAAAAATTTGTATTTTGGCGTCTGAAGGTGAAATCTTGATCTAAGAGGCGCATCCTATATTTTATTGGTTATATACCTAGATAATAAAATATTAAAGATTTTATTGAGACGCTAAAACATTAATTTCAATTTACCAAAGAGAAGTGGTACAAATATCCTAGTTTATAATTACCGACCATTTAATAATATACCTGTTAAGATATATTTACCTACAAGGTCATTATTCAATTTCTATTAGGATACATTATAATTTATTTCTATTAATCAATCTACAAGTCAAATATTTTGAAAATTATATACCAAACGATTAGCAAATGTCTATTTGATGCTAATTTAAAGTTACTCTGGCAAACTTTTTTTGAACTACAAATAAATCAAAACTTGTATAGAACCTTTTATTGAATTTTCGAACCTTACGTAAAAATGGAAAATGAATTCGGACTCAACTTTTTTAATTTGTAACATTTATTGTACTTATATTATGAGTTAAGTGGCTTTGTAACTTACATTTAAACTTTTAATTGTAATTAGGCTAATATCTTATTGATATATTTAATATGGATTTCGGTTGTAGTATACTTTATATGTCATTGTACTTATATTATGTTATTATCTTGTAATTTATTATTCTGTACTTAAGACAACTTTGTCGTTTATTTCAAGAAATAAAAATAAAAATAAAAATTAGGTATATTAAAATAACATTAGGATTTTTTTTTAAAAATTAACAATTATACTTTTTGTTGAAGCTTAAAATAATATACTGTGTGCTAAATTGTAATTGCTTTTTTATTAATGAAATCAAGACCATGATGTATTAGTTTTTAATAGTTTTGAGTGGACTGTTTATTTCTTATAAATTCAAAAACGTGAATACGTACGAAAAACATAACCTTAAAGTATGCAATGAACATAACCACGGTCGTCAACACGATCGTTTACAGATTAATATAAAATTATGACGATAACAATTAACATTAACTGTGATAACAATTTAGTATTTACAAAACACCGCCCACCTTGAGCAATATTCTCAAAACATTTTACAAAACAACAAATTATACATAATACAAATTAATAATACATAACAATGAATTAATTAACATAAGTGTAGGAACACTGAGTTCGATAGGAAGTTTGACTAATTTAGTGCTAGGACGTATGAGTTCAGTCTTCGAAGTGCGGATGCGAACAACTCGTACATGATTGTCAGCAGGACTGGAGAACACCTCGATGACGCGTGCCATTGGCCATTGAGTGGAAGATGTCCCAGTTTCACGGAGTATGACTAGATCACCGACAGCCAAATCTTCTTGTGGTTGGCGCCATTTTGAACGTTGTTGCAGATTATTAAGATAAGTATTAGACCATTGCTTCCAATATGTCTGAGTAATTTTTTGAATAATGTTCCAGCGTTTTCGGTGGTTAATAGTGGAACATTACAATATGTTGTCTTCGGGAACAGCTAACAGAGGACGGCCAATTATGAAGTGACCAGGTGTCAAAACAGTGCCATCGTCAATTGCACACAAGGGCCTACTGTTTAAGATAGCCTCGATTTGACAGCACATTGTATTTAGCTCTTCAAACGTAAACACAATATTCCCCATATTTTTGTAGGTATAGAATTATCTTTGTGCTTTTAATGTTAGCTTCAGCATTGGTCAAAGGTCGTTCTCGTGGGCACACTGCAATGTGTACACTTAGGTACCTATTATGTATTTACAAATCGCGTGATTTTAAATCACGGAAATCGTACCGTTTAGACGTTTACTTTTAAACAGACCGCCGCAATAAGTCCATATTATGTGTGTAATATATACTGTGTACCCTACCGTACCGGCCATTTGCGGTGATAAGATATGTGTATACTAATACTTAATAAGTACGATTATACGCGACACCCGGTGCAGTACACTGTTCGGAAGCCGGAAACGTGTTACGATTTACTATATATATATTATAATTTATATAAAATACATATTATACACGCCTATATATTATAAATGCTATCTTACATACCTAACGTCACGCGTTATCGTACACGCCAACTCCACCGCGGTGAGTGATCCTTGTTTGTGCGTTTTTTTTTATTATATGTAAATTATCGTCAACAGTGGCGGCAGCGATGATGGATGTTGGAAGGGGGGGCTGGGGTACGGCTATGTGGATAAACAAACAAAGGACGATTAATTTCGACCTGGACAGACTTGTCCGGATAAGCCTCTCTCTATATATACCTACATAACGATTACCGAGGAGACGGAGGTTAAAATGTTGACGCTTAACACAAGTCTAATATAATATATTTTGAACACCTAATATAGCCAGATTCAGTGATTAGGGAGTGGGGTGGAAGGTGGAAACATAGTCTATACATAACATATTTTATAAGTTTGTAGTACTATAATTTATTGTGTGAACATTGCCGACCTTAGAACTTGCGAGGCCCTAGTCAAAATATTGAGCTTCAAATTTGACGTAATTGTACTTTTTTGTAATATTATACATAAAACATCTCTAACGTATTTTCACACTTATAACTTACAATTATATATGACCCTTTATTCTAAGCTGATTTTCATATCGCGCCTAGGTTCACGCATGATTTCATTACAATTAACACACAAAATTAAATTACTCTTTTATTTGTATTAATATACATTAATAATATTTTAAACTAATAAGATTAAATTCATTAAGGAGAAAACTAGGTACTCCAAACACAATTATTGAATTATCTGATTTTTAAGTACATTTAAAGTAGGTACTTTGTGAATAATTTAACATCTAGGTATAATTTTTTCAAAACTTGACAATAAAAAAAAAAAATAATATTTGGTTATTTAATTTCTTATTCTTAAGCTAATAATGATGAATGATGATTATTTAAATATATTATTGATATATATTAATATGATCTTATCTATAAGTTTGATAGTGTGTGAATTCACTCTAATATTTTATGTAAGCTTACAACTAACAGGTAACAACATACATTTGAACTGCTGAACCTAACCTAATGCGTTTTATGCCAAAAAAGTTTAAGATTTGAGGTGACCGATTCTGTCAATCATGTTTTGTATTTTAAAAACATAAGAGATAAATTTTTACGAATTGATTCTTTTTTTTTATCGAATTTTGGTTATTTGTTTACACTAATCTTTGTCAGTTATATATAATATATGTTATATTCTAAAAGTCTTAAAACGAATTATAGTCCATTGCAATAAACTATGCGATAAACGATTTTAATATAGTGCCATCACATAATATACATATGCCTAGTTTAGAACTCGTTAAACTCCACCGTGTTTTTTTATCTTGGAGATTTTGTCTTGTCGAGAAACTAAAACAAATAATTACATCGATAAGCTATATTTTTGAGAACAAAACTATACTGAGTTACACTTGATAATACACACGGTCTCGCCCGTCCGTTATCGTATTTCGGGCGGAACACGCGTGTATTTATATGTATATATTATATATTATATATGTATGGCAGTCTCGTTTAGACGTTTTATAAATAAAAATAATAATAATAATAATAATAATGTAATAAAAAATAATCATTAATTCAACATCGTAAATCGTATTTTTCAACGCTGGCTGGCACGAGAACTAATTGGAGATTTCAACCATTCACGCATAATAATGTGCATATATAGGTAGTTTATACGGGTGGCACACAGTGCATTTTTTATCCGTAACCACGGGGCGTCCGCTGGCCATCGTCCCTAATTTTTTTATCCGTTTTTTATTCATTATTATTATTTACATTTTAATGTTTGTATAAAAATTCGAAACATATAATAATATGTATGTGTGCTTTATCGTACACAATACACAAACACACACACACACACACGACTCAGTAAATGAAACGCTGGAGTTTGTGTGTGCAATGTGAATAAAGCGTGGCGAGTTGGATTTTTTTGTTCCTCGCAAACGCGCCGACAAACGAGAGTCGTCGGGGGCCATCGGGTGCTGCGATGTAACGCACAACAATTATTAATGGGCAATTTTTGGGTTAATTTTAACAATAGAGCACGACCGTGTGTTTTTTTACGACTGCGCATAAAAAAGTGTCAAAATAGTATTTTTTTCGCCGTTCACCCAACACAGCACAGTATTGCCGGAATTGATTTGTAACGCATACTAGTTACTACAGTGTGTTTTTTTATTTGCCATCGTTACAGCACACGCATATTGTGCGACGGACGAGCGTTGAATAGAGACGAAGAGTAAATCGGAAGCTACCGGATACGCGTCTATATATATAATTCGAAAAACAGGTATTCGCGTAAAAAACTGGGAATGTTCGTTTCACAATATACATGGTGCACACACTTACAATATAGGCACCAACTACACGCGGCGGCGGCGTCCGTGTTAAACGCGTTTTTTACATTTTTAAAAACCTTTTTTAGTTTTTTTTTTTATTGTATAATACTTAGTGCACACCTCTGTACGCAGTTTGTTGAAGTAGGTGGTCCGTAATCGTGTGTGAAATATTTTCGAATGATAATAATGTAATAATGATAAAAAAAATTGGTATTCCTCTCGTAAAAAAACGAGTTTTGTATACGCCAACAGCGTAGATAATATTTATTTTTTTCGTTTCGTACGTGTTATTAAATATGGATGGAAATAAAATGGGTATTAAAAAATAATATTGCACGACGAATCTCATAGTTGATACATCAATTATTATACTAATATGTAAGTATATCTATATATTTATATACATAGGTATTATATAGGTACGAGGTAGTGGCGTGGCGAACATATTACAAACGTAATGCAAAGTAAACAAAAAACATTACCCGTCTACTACCTTACCATACATAATATATAACCATGCCTTCCAAAACTCAGCGTTGTTCAATCAAAGTGATAATATGCGTTCCAAAACTCAACAATTGAAAAATGTTTTATTGTTGGATCTTGTTCCAAAATTCAGCGTTACCAACTAGATTTCAATCAGATCCAACGTAAAATTTTATTGATTTTTCTGATTGATATTTATTATCAGTAGTTAGTATTATGATAACAGAATATTTTTTCAGTCGGCCTATGCTCCCACAAATAATTGAGTCATTAAAACTCATATTTTGACCGTGTTCAGTAGTTCAAATTAAATTGAATTTATTGTTTTATAAGGCAAAATTAATTAAAGCATATCAATATTAATAAAATGATAACATGGCAAAAATGTTGCAATCACACGTCCGTAATTCAACGCAATCTAGATAGGTATTTTGATATCCAAAAACCACCAAACAGCGTTTCCATCATTGTTGAATTTTGGAAGGACCCCTAATTTAAATCTGTATGCTAATTTAGAACTTTGTTATAGGCCGTCATCAATAGTCTAGTATAAAAAAAAATCCTATAATAATTAATTACACATTCGTAAATTTAAATTTTTAAATTCAAGTATAAAAAACATAAAATAGTAATAAAATAATTATAAATATCAGTTGACTCCACTGACTTTTGAAGCATTACTGTATAAAACATAAGCTAACTAAAATAGTGTACCTACCTACGAAATATATATAATCTATTATTAGGAAATAGATTTTATAATATACGTGAAATATAATTACAATTTAATATATATTATTATTTACAGTATCACATAAATATATAATATTATTTATTTAAATAAAATAACTCTTTCCAGAAGTTCCGAAGAAATTACCGTTCTGTCCAACGCTTCTTTAAAATTAAGAGAATTGTTATTTTTACAAGACAAAATCATTAATGATTCTAACCTATTTTGGCCTATGATATTTCTTAACCTATTCTTAATCTGTACCTTATAGTAAATTGAAAACAAAAAAAAAGGGTTTATAATTGTATAAATATTTCTAAGCCTAAAACAAATAATATTTTTATTTTTATTTATAACATTCTTAATTGGTGGCAATGACCATTTTTTGGGAAACAAATAATTATTAGGTTGGTACTAGGTAGTAATATACATGTATAATGAAAATATCTTATAGGTAATGCTTCAGAATTATTATCTTGTTTTGTAGCTTGAACTTTTTTATGAATAATATCTTTAAGTTGAATGTTAATCTATTTGTCGTTGAGTGTCTATTTATTATTATTTTTATTTATACTAATATTATAAAGAAGAAAGATTTGATTGTATGCATTTAATAGACCCCGAAAATATTGAACCAATTTTAACTATTAGAATGCTACATTATCCCTAAGTAACATAGAGTAATTAAAAAAGGGTAAATTTGAGATCCAACCCGGGGAGGTGCTCAACATCCTATATTGGATCAAACGTTGAGCGGCGCCGAATGTTCTTATCAAATCTGACAAAAAGTCACGTCCTACTAACTTATCAGTAGTTGGAGGTTGTAGCTTGTGTTCTACACACATGGAACGAAAATTATTTTCTTGTAATTCAAAAAATATTAACCGTAGATACATTTTCATAAAATGTTTATTTATCATTTACTATACATGATAACATTTTAAAAATATTTTGACTAATTTTGAGTTAGTTCTAGACATTTTACATTTTACATTTTGTAAGTTATTTTTTCTATAATATATGTTTGAAAAATCAATACAAGTATAGCAGTTGAGAAATATTAGAGATCTATAGGCACGATTTTTTTTTATAAGTATTTAAAGTTCATAATATGTTGACAACATTCATCAAAATCAAGACAATTTTCAAATTATCTAACAGTTAAAAAATTATATTCTAAACATTTAGAGTATATCATTATATTTTAAACACACAGAGACATTTTCAAATGTAATTTTTTGGCAAAATGAATTAAACCTACTGTAGTATATTAATGCCTAATAGTAAAATAATTAATACATTCTGCAAAGTTGTTAACATCAAATATCATGACTGCAGCTATTTTTAAATAGTTTTTGCGTATATTTTTTTTAATTATGACGATGGCATATTATGCCATGTACTTTAATCACTAAAATATGCTCATTGCATAGGCTGACAGGCCGTCTTTGCTCTGAATTTTTATGAGCATTTTAAGTTTAAATTTTTACAAGATTAGATATTCACTCGATTTCTCATGTAGCGATTTTCTTATTTTGTTGCAATTCAAAAACAAATAACCTGTAGATGCATGAAAATTTCACTGAATGTTTATATTAGTATTTTCTATACACCATCTAATTTTGAATATATTTTGAATCTTTTTGAGCTGTTTACGGACATTTTCAGTTTTCAATTTTTTTAGTTTTTTTTTCAATAAATATCAATAAAGTTTTATCTGTTGGGCCAAAAAGTGTAAAAATTTAATACAAGGCTCCTGATATATTAATACAATATCAGTTGAAAAATATTAAAAATACATAGGCACAATTTTTTTTTATAAAGCATTTAAAGTTCGAATTTTGATATAATATGATATAATATTTCGTATATTATATTATACTCGGATTGAGTGTTTTCCAACAAAAAACAGCGGCTGGTATAGTAATACAATAATAACACTGTGCGAGGCATCGTTCGGAGTTGTAAGAACAAAAAGTATGTAAAAAATATGTAGCTGGCGCAGGTTTTTAGTAGAGGTACCTCTATATTATTGTAGTCCATATAATAATAAATGTTTCCAAACAATTATCGCTATTTTTTGTTGTACTTCGTCCGTTGCCCATCAATACGAATACCTATTACAAAAATTACAAATATTATATTACATAACGTTTACGATTGTTTCGTCGCTGGGGACTTACTACTTTATTATAATGTACAATATGTCGATACCCGATTTCGTGGAAGACTATTTTTACGGTTTTTGTTTTTAATTTCGTCGTTAAACAGCTCGCACCGCCGCCCAATTTATTGAACACAATCTGTTAGAACAACACAATTCACTTTATTAAACTCTGCGACGCAAAATTATTATACAGAATGATTCACCGAGCAAGCTCACTTTCTCCCTCTTCCCATTTTTTTTATAATCACGAATTTATTCAAAATATGATGTATAGAATTTATTAGAAGATAATTAGATTTTTCGAGTATACCGTAAGACTATATTATTTTCATTTATTTCAATTTTTATACCATCTAAGGAGTGTCTTGTGGTGATACTAGGTACCTTCCTTTTTTCGGATTAAATCCTCTTATTTTTATTTTACGTAGAATTGTTTAAGTACCTACTACATTTTTAAGGCTTTTTTGAAAATTTTAATGTATCTACTTAACTCTAGGTGAGTTTATTAATAATAATCCATGGCTTTAGAATAGACTGTATGAAAACTATTATGTTTTTGACAATTTTAGTTATTAATATTTATTTATTTTTTCGTACTATTAGTATACTATTTGTAATTTGTCAAAATTGTCAGATCATAACAATACTAGAATACATATGGTACATTTTATGATCAACTATGAACGCATTGGACCTTATAGTAGGTGTCTAAAATTATATTGATTGATATATTTTTAAATAACACAATTTTTTTTATTACATTTACGTATTGTATAATATTGTTTTTTTAATCGACTGAACCCAACTGAATATTTTATGTGGATTTATATAGTATTATATACATATATAACGCACCTCCTGTGCAGTATTACGGTTTGGTATTTTTATCGTCATGTTATTGCGATTTTACCGGCCTGTTTCTATATAAATATAATTGCAAATATATTGTAACAATATATAGGTACAGCAGCCGGTTAGAAGGGTTATTTGTAGCTGGGTGTTATCGCATCCATAGGTTAGCCATCATAACATTATTCAAATGTATCACCCATGGTTTTCGCGCCGATCAGAATTCGGTATACTTTTCAAATAATACTTTTTACACTTCGATCGCGTTTCTTTTAATAATCCAACCGTTGAATGAAGTACATAATATGTGAGTTATTTCGTAAATTATTATAATTATTACTAGGTAGTGGAATTATTATGTGCAGGGTTAAACTTGCCCTGAGCAATGAAGATTTTGGGCCACTTGGTAGTTCACAATAGATAGTAAGAATAAAATTTCCGCTGTGTTCATCAAATTATTCTTTCTTATTATTGTTTCATTAGTTAAAAAAAAAATTAGTCTTTCCTCTTCTTCATCAGGTTGTTGTATACCTACACCTTATAATGATACAAGTACCCATCTATAAAATATGTGTAGGTAAGAACATTTCATTTCTCTCATACGGTAAGTCGTAAGTGTTACGAAGTAAGTAGAAAGTAATATTTTTCGTAACTAAAAGCTTTTAAACAATAGTCATAAGCTATGATATGCTTATAAAAACCGTTTATAATAATATTATAACCTCTTAATATGCACTAGAATTGTTAGAATATTCCAAACAAGTTTATTAAATATAAAATAAACAAATGATTAATTATCAATTATTAATTTAGTAATTTAGTTCTTTGATATGGGTAAATGGCAATAAAATAAAGAGTAAAATAGTGGTCAAATATAAAAATACAACATAGTATAGGTATGACAAATTTGAAACATACAAGATATTCAACAAAAAATTGAAATTTTACTATTTAGTTACCTATATGAAACAAATTTGTGTCTATTATTATATTTATTATACCTACTTACAATTTAGTATGGGTACCCACCTAACACAACGGACTGCTTCGACTTCACTTACAGTTGGTGCTGCCAAATCTGACAATCCTAATTGTTGTTTTATACCTCCGCGATTTAATACCACACGAATTCGTATACATCCAGGTGTTTGTTGCTTCTTATACCTAGTATTAATATTTTCGGCAATTTGTTTCCAGACGTTAGAAGATTGGATACCGATAATTTCAAATAAATTCACAAAAAGAAACAAGAATAAAATAAAACTAATACAAAGTTTAAATATCATGTAGGTATCTATACCTATGTATTATAACATGCATATCATTTGCTATAAAAGGAACAAAAAGAACCAAAATATTTATGAAATTATACCAAATGTATTAAATGCTAATATAAATATATTAAGGTAAACATTTAAAGTGTATACGGTCAATTTTTTTTAAAAAAATTACAAAAATAAACCAAAAGACTCAAAGAGACAAATACTATAGGTACTTATATTTCGTATTTTAGTTTAATTTAATGTCTTGGTAGTATGGTTTAAAAAAAATGTATTTAATTATTTAAAAAAACATTTTAGATAACCAATAACCATTTTACAGAATTTATTTTTCTGAAAATGTTGATGTTTCAACATTTTATTTTCATTAACCTCATGGTTTTTAATAATTATTTTAGTGTTATTCCTACAAAGCTGCAATAAGAGTCTTTAATTATCACTCGAACTGTGCTTTTTCCAATCAAAAAATCTAAATTTAGCTGATTAAAATGTAGCACCCGTCGCTAAGTATCTGAAAAGCAATATTGACCAACAATCATCATTTTATATTAATTAATAGCTATTAATTATAATAATATGTAATATGAATTAAAGGTGTAGGTAAATGCTGTCATTTCTGCAGCCAAGTTTAATCAGCAGAATGTAAATATCAAAATAACAGGCATTAATAAAACACTGTTACCTATATTATAGTTGTTCAAGGCTGTGTTTATTTAATATAGGTCTATATTTCATAGAAATGTCCATTAAAAAAAATGTTATAGAGTTAATTGATAAAAATAATTAATAAACTGCGATGAAATTACTAATTAGTTAGATATAAAGTTTTATTTTAGATTCTGAGCGGAGCGATGAATGTATTGGTAATTTACTATGATGTGTGTTTTTTTTAACTTTTACTTGTGTGTGTTATCACCTTTTAGGACAGTAAAAATGCTAGTTAAATTTTATTCAACAGTATCTGTTTTGATAGGAAATTGAATCTAGTTGGTACTTTGGGTGATTAAAAGTAAAAAATTCACTGTAGTTTTCAAAAGTGCTGGAAAAAAAAAATTATGGAAAACCGAAAATTTCAACGCAAAATTGTATTTTTTGGGTCAAAAGGCTCTTGGCATATTGTTACAATTGCAGTTGAAAATATTAAAAATACATAGTCACAATTTTTTTTTTTATAAGCATTTAAAGTTCGAATTTCGACAAAATTTATGAAATTTAAAATTAAAAAATGATTTTGTAGTTAATAGTCTATGAAATGTTCAATTTTTATAACTAAGGATGAAAATATAAAACAAATTTCCGCACGTAAATAGGTAAATAAATTACTTTATTGACAATAATATCATCAAAATATACTATATCATAGGCTGACTGACCATCTTCGCTCAGAATCGTTTTTTATAAACAATATGATATGATATATCATTTCAAATTTAATACCATCCATTACTGTGACCCACTTGTAACCTAATGTACAGCAGAGCTACACCCAATTGCCCACCTTTTATTTATTTTAGTATACCTAACGTCCTAACATAAAATATAAAGTTAGGTAGGTATACCTTAGGATTTTTCGTAAAAATTCTCGGTTTTCCTTAAGTTTTTTTTTTTTTTGAAAATTAGTGGGAATTTCAAATTTTTACCTGTCCAATGCACCAACTAGATTCACTTTCCCATCGTACAAGATACTGAAGTTGAAAATCGTAGCATTAAGTCCACTACTTATCGTGTACACAGACACAAAATAAAGTAATTAATTAAAGTAAAAAAAAACACACATCATTGTAAATTCAATATATTCATTGCTTCACGCAGAATCTGGCAAAAAGTTACAAGTCTAAAAATTAATGTTATTTTAATAAAGAACTTATAAAATTGACATTGGTGATATTTATCGATAAAAATAAAACCTATGTTATAATGCAGAATTAATTAAATTTAATAAAATATTCCACTGAATGCAAACAAGAAACAAATACAGTGCCACAGATAGGCTTAATATTAACAGAAATAAAATAATTATTTAAAAACAAAGTGAAATTTCTGTAACTCGTTGAACATAATAATATTATATTATGTGACTTTATTAATACGAACTTGTAGTAGGCTTTAATTTTTCAACTCGTTAATGCCCTCCACCGTAGCGTACAATACAATTTATGTGAATATACTTTGGTCGGCGTGTTATACATTTTATAATGCACATTACTGCAGCACGCGCCGTATATATATTTATTATTATATCATCCTACACATAGATATACTCGAAATATACTGAAAAAAACTAAAAAGTCTGTCGCCGCGACTGCTGCCCTGCGTTCAGCGCGCGCCAAACGAATTACCATAAAATTTACATAGACCACATCAGTCGTGCGCATATTATACGCATACACGCATTATACGATACAATATATATACATAATACACACACACACACACACACACACACAAGATACATAATAGATACAAGTAAAAAACCCGAGGGACGAGGACCCCGCATAATTTAAATATTGTATAAACATGGTCACATGGCGGTGGTATATGTAATACCACCGCATGGTTAGTCGGGTGAAAATTTTATTGCGCTTTTTTGTAAGCTCCACATCATAACTATGACATAAAATATAATGATGTATTATACAGGATGAGCAACAGTGTTTTCCCGTTTTCTTGTATGAACCAAGTAAGGCATTTAGGAAACACGATGGGCACTGGTCCACTCTGTACCTATAATATACGATGGACACACTCTAATTGACTATCTTCATTTTAATCAAAAAAGTTACTCGAATTGACTCAACATTAGTTAGATGATCTTTTAATACTCAAATCGGCTCCAATAAATACAAAAAATCAATGGTTTGAATAATATTTCATTCTAACGTTGATTTATAAATCATTGAAAACACGTAACCTAAATGTATTTTAATTTATTATTATTTATTATGAAAATAGAAACTAAGATTTTATATATTGTATTAAAATGTATCTGAGGAAAGCATAGGTACATCATTAGGTGGAGAAATTAATTAATCGTTTGGGAAAATTACTATTCAAGAGGATATAATACCGCATTGCACTATTTGCTTTCTTTCTCTAACCAACATGGTAAATTTGCGTTGAATAGAACCATTCTTGGGTAGTTAGCTCCCATATATTAGAGTGAATTAAACCAATATAGTATACCTACTCATGGAGTCATGGTGTAACTATGGCTATGTAGCTATATTTAACTATCCTAACTAAATACCTAACTAACATATAAATTCACGGAAAAGTACGGCCACAAACAACCACCCACCCACACCCACGACACATTATAGATACCTACCTACTTATTAAATAAAATATTCATACATAGGTAGGTACTATTTTAATATTCCCTTTAAAGCAAATAACGATAATTGGCTTGCGCAAATAAGAAAAGTTTTAAGCTCAATAGATTTTCAGTATTCACGCTTTTCTGGGCAATCTATTAAATTCAGTAAGTAAAAAAAAAATTATATTAAGTGTTTTATTCTTCAGAAATAGTTTGAACATTTTCAAAGTTTACTTTTTTTACCTTTTATATAAAATATTAATAACTTTTTCATATTTTAACATCTAAACAAATATTATGCAATCACTCTAGAACAACTGCAATTGATATAATATCAATAGGCAATGCTTCCAGATTACATATCTTTATGATAAATTTTACCTTTTCTTCCCGTGAAATCTTCTGTTCTTAAAGGAGCATATTTAAATCTAAATATATCATTCGATTATGTATAAAATCTCCCTCAAGTGCCGTGCAATCGAGTGGCGCTTATGATACGCATTATGGCTTTTTACATTTAAAATTAGTGACTTTGTTGAGGCATCGGTGACGATTTGCACAATTTTTAGGAAAAATGTAAAATATGCGATAATAATTTTTAATTTAAATAGTTATTTTATCCGGTATAATTACGTTTAATTTACAGAACTAAATAATTTTTTCTTATAAATATGCTTTTACCTATACACTTAAATTATTTAGTAATCTATTGACACTCAAAATAATTTTCACCAGTTAGGTTGCCTTCAATAAATATTGGGCCAATCACATGGTCCCCTAAAATACCAGCCCAGACATTTGTTTTTTGGGGCCATTGAGTGTGACCTTGTCTCATTACATGGGGATTAGATTCGGACCAGTAACGACAGTTTTGGGTGTTTACTCCACCGCAAAGGGAAAATGACGATTCGTCACTAAACTCGTCTGTTTTGTTTTTTTTTTTTGAGAGAGTGTCAATAGATTACTAATTTAAGTGTATAGGTAACAGCATAGTTATTAGAAAAAATTATTTAGTTCTGTAAATTAAACGTAATTATACCGGATATACCAACTATTTAAATTAAAAATTACTATCGCATATTTTACATTTGTCCTAAACTTCAGAGGACCATAACTTTTAAACTAGCAAACCAAAATTGATGATTTGACTATAATAATTTTCAGAAAAAAATAGCTTTACCAGAATCCATTAGAAAATATAGTGGTTACCATTTGAAAAAATAAAATTGATTTTGCTGTTGGTACAACTGTGTGTTTAAAAATTTTGAAATTATTATAAAAACATTGCCTGTAAAAAATAAAGAAATACGTCTTTTTTCGTTTTAACGAAATGCCATATCATCGATCCATAATCGTTAAAAAACCTCGTGTACAATGACATAAGATACACTCTGTATACAATAATCTAATTATAGAAATTGAAAAAATATTTGTTCTATAATTGATAGGAATATATTTATTTTATTTTAAATTAAAAATATTAGGTAATCAGTACTTATAATAAATTAATAATAATTAATAAACATTTGTCTAAAATGAATGCGATAAATAATAAATGTGTCTAAACTGTATACACTTGGACTTAAAACTGTAAGTAATTAAAAATGTGCCGTAATATTTGCAATGATTGACGTTGACTACCACTTTCGAACCAATTTTTAAAATTTATTTCAAATTTCAGTTCAGTTTTTTTGAAATTCTTCATAATATGTATTTGAAAAATAAAATAATAACTGATAGGGGAACTCAGGGCAAGACGAGACACTTAGTGATTAACTCGCTGTTGTATGTTGAATTTTTAAGAAAAATTCTCAATTTATGTACCATACTACCATTTATTAGTCAATGTTCATTACATTTAAAATTGTTCACTTTAAAATATTTAAAAATATTATTGAAATCAAAAAACTTGAGTAAAAAAAAACGGACTTTGTCCCATCTTGCCCACACGATGTGGTAAGATGAGACAGATAAATTGCACGCCAGATATATTTTTCAAATATATCAACATAGGAACTTATTTATAAGAATTTTACAAAAAAAAAATACATAAATATTGCACAAACATATTTTATTTTCAGCCTAACTTTGGCAATACTCGAACAAACTTTTTGATACTTAAAATTATGAGCAACAACAGTTTTTAATGTAAAATTGATCAAAAAATAACAATAGAATTAGAAACTTAAAAAATTAAAAATACTTAGTACCTAGCTTTATTTAGTCTTTTAATGTTAAATATCTAAAACATCAGTCTTTAGTTGAATAAAAGCACCTACTTTAGACTTATAAATAAGTAGCTAAATTTGTAATTGGTAAAATTTTTTTGTGAAATTAATAACAGTACAATTTAAATGTATTATTAAAACTAAAAACATTGCATTTTTATTAGTCTCTATGTTACAATATAACGCTAGTCTTTGGTTTTAAAAAATTACTTGAGACAATTAATACTTACCTAGTTATTTTTTTTTATATAAATTGTGAAGTAAATAACAGTACAATCTAAAAGTATTTATAAACAAAAAACAATAAATTTATTTTATCACAACTGTTTACTTTTCTCATATAAGAATTGTTTGATATTACAAACAATTTTCGCAAGTGAATGTGGTGTTTTCTTCATCGTCCTTCCCAGAACATGGCAAATGAGCCCACTTCTCACATATTTGACAACAAATCCAGCCTTCATTGGATTCAGCATATGTATGTCCACAATACAAGCATTCTGTATATATATATCATCATTATTTGTGGATAATTTGACCCTCTTTTTCTTGTTCTTATTCGTGGTTGATTTAATTGGTTTTTTTTTAAACAATTTCCTTTTTACCTCAGGTTCACTAATTTTTGTTTTTGTTTCCAGCTCATTTTTGTATGGTGATGATGTAAGAACAACTGTTTTTCCTCTGTTTAAACTTTTTCTTTTTGGAATTGAGTTTTCTTCATTTGACCTATGTGGAATAGGCATGACATCCTTGGGTGATACATGTTCAAATACTGTTCCATCTGATACTTTCATTTGAGGAGTGTTTGAACAACTAGGCTGCACGTTATTAATATCAAGATTAATATTTCTAATGTCCTCTAATGTGTTTGGTAAATTTTCTAACAATTCTACCAAAGGGCCATTATTTTTAGGATCACTGTTGAATGGTATAATGGTTGGAGAGTTCAGGGACTCAGGAGGCATTTCAGTTATTGGTATATGTGTGGTTTCAGCTGGCATAAAATCAGAATCTTCAAAAACATTATCATTAAATGGAAAAATACCTGTTTTCTTAAAGGAATTAATTGCTGTTGACATTGTTGCTGCTTTCATAAACGCCTTTCCAAATATTTCTCCAATGTCTTTTAGGGTTATAACTTTTGGTGTATTCGATCTTAACCAATTGGTGACTTCTGTGTCGTAATAAGTAGATATTGGTTTCATCACTCCAACATCCAAAGGTTGTAGGCGGTGAGTACAATGAGGAGGAAAACATCACAACACCATTTTCTCTAGCTAAATCTATCAAATTTATATTTTTTGTATGTGTTGCATGACCATCTAATAACAACAGAACTGGATTATTCTTAGAAGCATGAGTAAACTGAATAAATTTTTCTAGCCATCTATAAAATATATCAGTTTCATAGAGTAATATAGAGGCGGCATTCTGAATAAAAATTGAGTCGGCGATAGACTCCTTCTGCAGTGTTACCATTTCACCAACGTTGAAATACTGTAACATAATTGAATAATATATTAATTTGTTTGGAAACATAAACTTAAACTAATAAACTAATAATCATTCATAAAAAGGTTTAAAAATGTTTTTTTTTTTTTTAAATAATAAATTTAACATAATATTGTAAATGGTGTTATAAAAAACAGCATTTAATTTAATAAATTGAAATAGTATTTATTGTTTTTAATAGTAGCTCAAAAAAATTAAATGTAATTGTCTTTTAAATTTAAATACTTTTGAAAAAATATCAGGAGTAGTTAATGTTTTTCTTTAATTTATTAAAAAATCTCATTCAAATTGTATAAGAATATATGATACATATAATCCTAAAATCAACAAGCACTTAAGATATATACCTTCTTAAAATGTAAATTTTATTATGATGAATATAATCTTAAAATCAGTATATTATTAAAATAAATATAATCTTAAAATATATATCTTCTTAAATTGTATAAGAATATATAATACATATAATCCTAAAATCGACAAAAACTTAAGATATATACCTTCTTAAAATTACAATTAAAAATCTATATTTATATATTATAATTACAAATATTATAGGTATACTACAAAGTAAAAAAATAGGTTACTGTCCTTTAAAAAGTGTCAATTTGTTGTACCACATTCTAAGAGATGTGGTTTCGTTATGCGATTTTAAATTATAATTAACTTTGAAATACTAGATGGTCTTAAAATTTAATATATTTATAGTATTTAGAAACTTAGAATGAAGTTGGAAAAAATGAAAAAAAAACTATTAATTTCTGCTTTGACCTCTACGCTTGACTCCTGATGTTTTGTATAACATAGTTGATGATAGACTTAAATTATGTACAACAGCATGAAATGATCGATTAAATGGGTCCATAACCAGGCGATCAAAAAATTGTTTAAAAAAAATCAAAAATTATAAATCATGAAGAATCATGAAAAATCCAAAAAGTAACAAATTATTTTGAAAATTATGTAACATAATATTATGTCTAAGCCGTTATTATTATGATTTGGTTAACAAAAATGCATGACTTAATAATATTGGTTTTATTTTGGATGATGCAGTAATGCGCATGTCAGTCAATTATACCTATATATAATGTTAATAAATATAACATACATATATAAGTATATACAGCGCAGATGATCGCACAGACTCTTCGGTATTAATGGTTAATGATAATAGAATTGTGTGTACAGATAATATGTACTATAATATTATTATAATGTCCAAGTAAATGTAACAAACTGGTAGGGCGCCGACGAAGGTTGCAGAGTTCCCCTTAACCACGGATCACCCAGCACCAGCAACGACCGAGCAATTTATTTCGCGAACATCAGCTGTAGCTGGGGCATGGCGGTCGTTGTGATATTATGCAGGCCACATCTACCCCAGCGAGTCTCAAATTGTAATAATAATAAACATACAACGAAATATATATATATATATATATATATATTATATAATAGTATGAGCGTAAGTTAAGTTTATATAATAATATGTTCACTGTTCCCTGTTGGTTCACGTTGTTTGTTTGTTTTATATTATATTTTATTTTAATTTGAAACCGTAAATAAGCTGTAGGCGCTTCCACGACGAAAACAACTTTGGTTTTATTTCTCACCCTCCCCCCATCCCGCCGAGCATAATATAATAGGTATCTACTATATCAGAGTGTTTTTTTAAGTATGACCACCCCATTTTTATTTGTTTACATTGAAATTATGACTTTTGGAGTTTTTAATCATACCATGCTCCTTGTGTATGCTTAGATTTTTTAGTATTCGAAAAGCATATTTATTTATTTCTTACAAAATGTATGCATTTTTCTTTTTTTATAAACAACAATATTAGTGTGAACAGCAATCAGATGACAATAAACGATGTAGAGAAGAGGTTCCCAAACTGTAGTGATTATTTTTTTGGTGGATCGCGTAAAGTTTTGAAATGTATACTCTGATACTCATATATATATATATATACATATAGAGTATACAGCTACAGCATATTTATTATAAATTATAAAAAAAAGAAAAATTGTATGTTTAAATACTATTAGGTACGTCTTTTAAGTTTGTTACCCAATACATCTTATTAGTTATCAGTGTTACTAATTACGTCTGTTCGATTAGAGTTCGACATAAGATTAAAAAGTTTGGTTTGACATATTTTAAAAAGGCTCAGTTCGAGATTATATTTTTGAGTGTGACTAATGACTAATGAGTGCTATGGACGAGCCACCAGATTCAGGATTTACCGTGAAATAAAAAATAAGTCTCCTGTGTTACTTCCACATGGTTCAAAAATGCCATGCCGCTGACATAATTGTTTCTTCAAATTGTGTAGGACGAATCTTGCACTTTTCAGTGCTTAGGGTGCCTGGAAGTCTTCATCTGACCCTGGAAATACCCTTTGAAATAGAGGCTCACTGCACACCATCTCCGCTGACAATCGTTTTACATAATAATACAATGATTTATCTTAAACTTATCTAAATTGAGCTCGTTAATTATATTATGACAATGTGCTATACTCAATGATAAGGTGCAAATAAATTTCAAAACATAAAATTATATACAAAATGTCAGTAGTGTAGCTGGAACTCAATCAAGGAGGGGGGGGGGGCTATTTAAAAATTGTAATACATCCCAAAATATTGTGAGGAATTCAACTTTTTCCAATTATTTTTTTTAACTGTTTATTAATGTATTGTTTAATTAGTTGATTACCATTTACTTGCTATTACATAAAAAAAAATTTATGATATAAGTACAATATGTAGTTAAAGCCTAAAGGCATGAAACACTCCTACCGCGGCAAATACAGCCGATTTACAGTCATTACAGCCAATACAGTCCATTGATTTGTTATGACAAAAAAAGTTTAAAAAATAATTAAATAAATATATATATTGTACAAAAAATCTGAAAAAAAATATTTACAATCATTTTCATAGTAATATCGATCTATTTTTTACTCTTGAAAATGATTGATTGGACGTCCACTTCAATATCTGTATGAATATTTAATAGAACCAAACCAGTTAATCGTTCTTCATTCATCTTCGCTTTTAACTAAATTTTAAATCTAACAAAACAAACCAACATGCAACAGTGTAAAAGCAAAGGCGAATGTAATCAATTTATAACAAATTATATAAATATGCATAGTTATTAATTTAAGTAGTGAATAGTTTATGGATAATAAATAATAAAAATAACTTTAATAAAGGTTTTAAGGCCTTCGGATGCACTAAAGGACCCGAACCGTCATACTGTGTCTAGGTTCAGTTAATTTGTACCTATGCTTAATATCACTGCAGTATTTACATAAACGTAAATTCATGTTATTAATCTACATTGAATACCTGAGTCCTAAGTTTACACAAGCCTCAATATCAATAAAAGTCAAAAATAATAATATTAAACAAAAATCAAAGTCCAATACTCTGCTCTGTAAGGAGAGCCTCTTTTTTCGAGAAAAAAAAAATATTGTTATCGGATTACTTTACGAGGAATGAGAGTTTTTCCTGCAAAGCATGTTTTTGAGCAAACAATCCGGTCCCGTGTAGGCACCTTGTTAATTTTATATTCTCCGTGGAACTATAATATTCACGTATATTATATTGTTCTAAGTCATAATACACGATACACAATATAACTTCGGATTAAACTATCATTGAAGAAATATATTACATTACACATTATATATTTTATCCACGGAAACTGTCATATGTAACTACCTATTTATATACTATCGTCCATCACGGAGTACCGCGTGTTCTTCAAGTTACACAGAATTTGAGATGCATATAAATTATCTTCATCATACTCCTCCGCCCGTCGTGGTGGATTATTGTAAAAAATAATCAGCTGGTGGTGGTGATTATAATATTAAAAATTTTGCCTGGTCTGTAGTCTCGTCCCACAACTACTATTAAAGCCTCGCGTCTTATTATAATATCGTAAAAACATGTGAACCTACAGGTGATTCTTCTATAAGATAAATACTAATTTTTAGCAAAAATTTTAACTTTTTTAGAAAGCGTATTAAAAAATATTTTTAACTGAATACAAATTATTTAAAAAGCATAATATATTTTTTACCTCTTAATAATTGATTTGTATTACCATTTGTTTTAAAGGTTTTTACTTTTTTTTAATTACAGCCCATATTTCTTTTTTACATATTCGGAAGCGGAATATTTTTCTAACAATTTCAATGTCTTTAAAAATCAAATTTTAAAATATTAGTTTATAAGTTGATCTAAATTGTTGATATGCGGAGTATAGTGGACAAACTGTTCTATATTATATATATATAATACATTTTGCATGGTAGGTTCCTCTGAGCTAATTCACTCCGCTCATCATCCAAACTTTAAATACTTATCATAATCAGTTAACTATACTTGTTAGTCGAAATTTAATTTTTATGCATTGAAGAAATGCTCACGAAATGTACTGTTTTTTCAAAGACATTGTTTTGTAACGACTTCATCTAAATTCTGAACCAAAATATTTCCAAAAAACGTGAAAACTATTCGAGACAATTGTTTACCTTTAATAAAATCACCCTGTACACTTGATTGTGTTTAATACAGCTACAGACACCTAAGTAGCGTTATAATTATTATATATTATATAGGTAAGTAAAAACACTTGTTTTGTTTTTCATGTGCCAACGAACGGAAATTAGGTTTTCGACGTCCGTCGTAAACAATCCGCACGGGACTCGCCAATGCACCACCAATGTACCACCAATGTATATTATTAAGTAATAGTATTGTAATTTGTAATATACACGGGACATCGGTGTACAACAATTATCGTACATACACGCCAACTCTTAATGCGAAATAATGTTTCCGCCGGATATTCGTCGAACGATAACGGGACACGTATTATTACAATGTTAAATGTCATTATAAAAACAATGCAATGACAAAAATATAGAAAAAAGTTAGTTGGGGCGTAAGAAACGTAGCACGCTACTCGATATTTTCCACTTCGAAGAAAATGTATGATGAATCATAAATATATTTTTGAGCTTTTTCCCATCCGAAAATTAACGACACCAGTTGATACTTGACCTCAGAACACGTTAGTGATTGAGCCCAACCACAGTGCTACACAATGTAACTTTTTTTTTTAAATTATTATACTTATCATTTAAAAATGTATTACCTTATATATATATATATATGTATATGTTTAATTAATACAACTGATCTAATAACATAATATTTTATTGAATAAGCTAGAATTTTGTGTGATTAATGATTGTGTATATATTTGTTTACGTAGTCTATATGACTATATAGTATTATAATACCTATCTGTAACCTTCTTTGTTACTTTTTCACTAAATGTTTTGTTTTCAGTTAGTGTTTGTGTTATTGTTTTAGGTCAATGTGCGTTTACAATATGTTTAATTGTAATTTAAATTCAGTATAGTTGTGATCAGAATAAATGTGTTGTAGAAATGTTTAACCTGCAATTTAATTATTTAAGTTTGAACTGTTATTAGGTTAAGTTGATATTATAAACACGTTGAAAATGGTTGGAAGCATGATTGTTCTGCATAATATAATATTACAGTGGCGACCACTAGAACATCAATGCTGCTATCCATCATAAATTTAATAGGTATGCGATAATCCTTTAGTTTCACTTTAATATCACCATTATCATAATGTACATACTTTCTGTAAATAAAAAAAACAGTTTATATGATAAATCTATACATATAAAATCCAAATACCACTGAGTCACTTATCGGTGTAACTCAAAAACTACACAACGTACGAACTTGAAATTTTGAATAGAGGTTCTTCTCATATTTTCACAGTGCAATAAGAAAGGATTTGCCGAAATTCACATTTTAAAGAGATGCTCAAACAGGGATCTTGAGGTTCACGATGGAAATTCGATATTTTATTTTAATTTATTTTATAAATAGTTGCCATTGGTAACTGTCAACAGTAGAAATTAGTATTTATTTATTATTGATTGCCATTCATTCATAAAATCGAGTTATTAAACTTTGTCCGCGATCCGATGTAGTCATATTGCTTATCAGGGTGGCTAAGTTGCACTTATTGCAGTGAGTTACACCCAATAGGAGTTAATTAATAATCATAATTTATTATAAAGTAGAAAATAACTAAACTTACCGGACCATACAAACATCAAAAGACAAAACAATAATGATCCTCAAAGTTTTCAATTTTGTAAGTATCATTTCATTGAATTTATCAAATACAGCTGTTTCAAATATATATGTTCTAAAGTTTAGAATCTATACAAACATTTGTAGCATTTTCATCGTATACTGTTAGGAATTCAATATTCATATATCACATTAAACCTACTTAGAGCATAAAATATGTTTATTGATAAACAAATCAACAATTTCTGGATTCTGCTTTCTATAAAACAATGTTTCAATAACAACAATTTAGTACAGGACGTTTTAATACTATCTACCTATACTCTATTAAGAATACCCCAAACTACATTACCACTCCACGACTATAATAAGTGCCAAATGCGGAGGACAATTTAGATACCTAACATAATATTTTAAATCATTATTATTTATTACTATTCTCTTTTCTAGATTTTTTTGCAAATGGACTTGTGTTAAATGACGTGTTAAATGAGTTTCCTAATTTTGTTTTACAAAAAAAATTCTAATAAGCAACTATTTTTACGAAAACAAAAATTCCTTCAAAACCTAGAAAAGAAGTTATTTTTAACATTTCATAAACTGTTGTAATACAACAAGTAAAATATAAAAATACTTATTTTTCTTCGAATGATTCAGTTAACAAAAAAAAAAACCGCTTCGAAAAAAAATACTTTTTTTAATTAATATTCGTCTAAATAGTATATTGTGTGGCAAGGGCGGGAAATGGCCTTCCCGCGCGAGCCACACATACTATTTTTTGTCACGCCCCTGCGTTCATGGAAAAGGTTATGCAGGGATCTATGCAACAATTATAGACTATTCTACAAAAACAATTTCATGGAAGACATTTTATTTTATTTCAAAATGACAATTTTCACTTTGTATATTTTATTATTGTAACTGATAAGATTATTATACTAATATACTATATTATTTTATTTTTAATTTATATTTAATGTCCAACTAGACAATTACTTATATTGAAAATATTTCCGCTGATACTTTTTTCTTTTTTTTTTTCATCAACGTCACTGGCTTTTGAAGTAGATGCACCATAGTTAACATAATTTATGGTTTTTGTTGATGATGGATTAGTTATAGACTCAGTTATCTGGTTAAATATTTTTTTTTTGTTGTTTATTGAATCTTCTATACAACCTTCGGCAATTTGACTGGATTTCCAACCACCATGGCGTTTGAGCGTTGTAATATCACCTCCAGAATCGGCAAGTAATGTTGCTGAAGTTCGGCGGAAAGAATGACCTGTATAAGCTTGGGGATCTGGTAAATTTAAATAATTTGCAATTTCTTTGGGCATATTTCCAATTTTGTTTTTTCCAATAACCTGCTTGGTGCATTTACCGTTTTTATAATTTAAAAATAATCTATCTGATTGTACATTTGCGGGTCTTAAATCTATGTATTTCTTAAAATATCATAAAACTGTCCTTCAATAGTAAAAGACCGTGAACAATTTGTTTTTGTGTAAGGAAGTTTAATATGTAACATTGAACCAAAATCTTGTATATCATTTATAGTAATATTACTAAGTTCTTCTCTTCTACATGCGCCAGTTATCCCAAAAATCAATACTACCTATATCATAGTAAATTTACGGAATATTAATAGAAAACCTATATTAAACAATGTTATCACACTTACTTTAGTTACTAAGTATTGAATATTAGGAGCTTCGTCTATGAATTTTCATATATCGGTTGAAGTCAAAACTTTGGACTTTTTACTTTTAAATCCAGTCGATTTTCTCTTTAAAAAAGCTTGTAATTTTGGATAAGTACCAATATTATGTTTTATATTTATAGTGGTTTTAAGCATTGAATAAACAGACCATAGAGTTGACGGTTTAATTTCTTTGGATAAATTACTAAAATATGTAAGCAACACATTTTCTGACCACGATTTGGTTTTATTTTTTTTTTTCCATTTCAACATTTTTTCATAAGCCAATATCTTTCTTTTGATTTTTCAGGCAATAGATTTAGTGAAACGGCGTTTGCCGTTTCAACCATGTGTGGTGGAGTTAATGGTTCACTACAACTGCTGTGTTGGCTGTCATCATTCGTATTTATGCTCATTATTTAATTTGAATTATTATACAAATTGCGTGAAATAAACTTACTAACGCATCTATCTAGGAACAGTGCAAATTAAATATGTTTAAATGTTTATGCGTCATGCAAGGAGGTTATACTATACATTTAAGATGTAACCAAAAGTTTATGTTTTGTAAGAACCGTGGTAGGTATACATTTTAGTTTCTGGTTGTGCAGGGGACACGCGCCCGGCGGCCGGCACTTTTGGGGATTTCTTCTTTTCCGCCCGGCACTTTTGGGGATTTCCTCTTTTCCGCCCGGCACTTTTAGGGATTTCCTCTTTTCCGCCCGGCACTTTTGGGGATTTCCTCTTTTCCGCCCGGCACTTTGGGGATTTCCACTTTACCGCCCGTTGGACAGAAAAAGGACGCTTTCGAACGCTTCAACCTTGGTCGAAAACCAAACTTTCGGTGCAGGCGTGACAAAAAAGTCTTTTAATATTTTGTTGGGTGATTTTTTTTTTTATTATTTATTATTCATACTTATTAGATATGACATTAGGTCGGTTCGACTTCGATTCCGCCGTTTGCTCCGGCGATTCATCGGCGCCGTATGATTTAACACGCCCGCCTGTTGGTAAACTTTTTTTGCATTTTTTTTTGTCACGTCATTTTACAAATTTCCGATCGTTACTCTTTATTATTATATATTATACAAGAACTACAAAGATGTCTACCGTCAGACTATGTTACCTATATAATATTGGTTATTACATACATTTTTATCGAATGTTATTGTATATGATATCATATATATATAATATTATATAGTAGTTTTTAATATTGTATGTAACATTAAAGCGTTCAATGATATTATGTAGGTATATGTTTTTGTATACTTTAACTTTTATTTAATGTCTTATAATATATGTAGATATATTACTTAAATTATTAGTAATCATACATGCGTATATAATGACGTGTTATTGTATTAAGACGGTTTAGCATGGCCGCCCGAATTTTTCGGAATTTCCTCATGATTCTATTTCACTACCTATTGGAATTATTTTTATATATATTTTTTGTCAATTATAGCCGCTCAACGTCGTGTCTACAGTGGGATTGCCTACCTGATTCGCTGTAGCTCAAGCTCATGGTCCGACGAAATCGGATTGCCTATATACCTAGGTGGCTAACTTGAAAGTTTATCGATTTTCACTTCAGATGACTGACTTCCTAGACATTACAACACGGTTTTCGGCTTCAGACTTTTTTTACACATACAAAAAAGCACCGGACATATGCCGAGGGGGCCGTAATCCGTATCATTCAATTGCCGATTTTCGTGGGCCATGGCTCGACTTAAACATTCCCGCCTTCGGTACAAGATCGCCTAGCCTTATCACAAATCCTTATCACCAAAAAATCATCTTCACTACAAGTGTGACTTTTATAATTCACTCGACTTTGCCTCGAAAATTGGAATCCACTTTTCACTAATACTGGGTGGTCCGGGGTACTATAAAACGACCGCTAGTTTACCATATAAAATGCCATGCAATTGCCAACCGACCTTGAATAAGCTTAAATTCAGGTCGGGAGTTCGCTAACTAGTTTTTAATAAAATGTTAACTATTGTTAACTTCTCGACGATTTCACATTCATATCAACAGAAATAACAAACACACTTATACTTTTAACTATTTTACAATATTCAACGAAAAACTCAGCGCTCTACTCATCGGTCTCGCTCGTACTTGAGTAAAATATTTGTTTCCAAATTTCCGCAGGTGGTGCATTTGCATATACCGTGCGCACGTCTAATGCCTATTACCTATTTCAATGATATAATTCTTTCCATCTCCCGTTTGGTACTTGTTATGTTTACGTTATTAATTTACAGGTACGCATTATCGAAGATTTATAGATTTGTTATACTTACCTACAGAGAAAAATATGGTGGCAAGTACAAATTACTATAGCTACCCGTTCGCGTCTCAACCTTGCATACGGTGTGACTGCCACAGGAATTTTATTTAATGTACCTAGTATTCGAACTTGAGTTACCTGAGTTAAAAAAATACAAATTATGTTGTTATTTTTATTTTATATTATTCATTGGATGTGGTTGTGGCGTATATTTACATCGGTTCAAGGTGTTCGCATCGTATTTTATTCATATAGGTACCTATAATAAGTATTAACTATTAAGTACTTAGCTATACATAACATTATTCGTTATTCATATGAATCGCGATGGTTCTCAACGATTATCGGATTATTGTTGTAACTTTGCAATGATTAATAGGTATGTTATATATAGTGTTGTACATTTGAATATTATTTATGATGCGAGCGCGGCAGCGTGTTCGTATTATTATTAATTACTGAAATGCACTTGATACTACGTACAATATATTAATAATATTATAGGTACTTACTGCTGACGAGTAAAAACGACATTATAATATTATAAAAACATCTGTTGATGAATTTTTAATAATTATTGTCACCCTTCAAAACTGGGTACCTAGTTGGGTTTTTTAAGTTGCTCGTCGAAAATCGCTTTATCATTGAAAATATTGATTATGGTTTAGAACGTCGAAATCGGCACGGTTAGAATTGTCACTGACATGAATTAATATAGCTATCGTGGTCTCTGCTTTTTGTCATAGAGATAACATTCGGGATCCTGGTCGGAGACTTCGATTACCGCACACGGTGAAGGCACAATTATAATATGTTTTATCATCATTTTGCGGACCCCGACGGGGTAAATATTAACCATCTGTAATGTTGGTTGTCGGTCTTTTTATACACATAATAATACCTTCTATATTATATTATTATATCGCCGTCCCTATAATATGTCAAGTGTGTTTGCGATATCGAACCATACAAAAGACTAATGACACGTGAATGGAGCGTTGCCTCTTATATAATATTAATATAAGTTAGGGTAACTTCAATTTAATTAAATAAATAAATAAACAATTGTGATTGAGTGGACTGTATAATCAAATAATAATAAAAAAATCACACAATTGAAAGTAATATAAAATATGATAATAACAAATATATTGACTGTAAGTCCAACAAATATAATAATAAAGATTTGTAATTTAAATGGTGTTTTTACACATAATATTTTTAACACATAAATAATCTTTTATGGCTCAGACGGCCCTCATAACAATATATAATAAACAATAAATAATACCTTATAATAATAGGAACATAAGTAGTAATTCAATAGTAATAATTATAACCATGTGATGCACCACATACCTTATCTATGATTATGGTGCCACGTGTTGCCCAGATCCGTATATTATAATAATTTAAATTTTACAATAAAAAAAAAACAACAAGTTGATCTGGCACACTCACATGGACACCGCTAATTCACACTATGAAGAAATTACAATAGCCTGCAGACAGCAATACAGGCAGTCAAACCACAAGACACGAGTTGCTCACCAATGACGAATTATAAAAATGACCCTCCTGCAAATATAACACTTAAACAACCGTAGCAGAAAGTGGTCGAACGATACATACCATACAACCTGAGTCAATGAATACAGAACGTCATACAACGTGGAGATGATGAAAACCAAATCAATCAGCATACTACAAACATGAGGCTGAGAAACCGATCAGCGTAAAAAAACCGAATATACGAAAGAAAAACAACTGCTTGTAAAACACAAGTTTACGTGCCGAGAGCACCGAAAGGAAAGAAAGAACGTGAACTATGGCAAGACCAGCCGCACCGAAAAGATGAACAAAATGATATGAACGTAGGAACAAGACATCAGTGCAGCAAACATAACTTAATAATTGTAAACAATCACTGTCGATTCCAGTGGCACTGATCCAACGTACAATATCCAAACATATAATAATATTTGTTATAATTACTTGTGAGCGTGAACAACACGAGTCAATTTACAAATCATTATCATCGCAATAGGATCCCGATTCCATGTGTATTAAATAATAATGTTATCTATAATAGCACCAACCTGAGCTTATATAACTACGAGTTTAAGTCATTCCGCTTTTGTATCTTTAATAATATGTATAATAATAATATAATACAAGTAGGTACCTACCTACAAAATATATGATAAGACATTAAACGTAATGTTTTATTGTGCTATGCGTGCGTCCGACGATGATGTACCGCATGACAGTAAATGCCTACAGCATACATACCTAACCTATATTAACCTATATTATTTAATATACAGATAAATACGTGCAATTTTAGCGAAATTTAATTCAATACTGAGTTTGTAGGACATTATTATATCCAAGTATCTATCATACATGTAAGCCGCCTATATGTTTGGACTTATTTTTTATTAAAATTAGTCTCGAATGATTACAGTGCTCACTGCTCACAGTAATATATTACTACTGTATTATACATAGATATAGGTGGAAATATACATTATCGTTAGCCTGATCAATTTCCACTCGTATGGTAACGTCAGGAGAATCTAATATGGTCAATGCATTGATTCCATTCATCAATGCCATTTTTATGTTTTTAATTTTATTTTTTCATAAGTATCTTGTATATTGTATGATATTTTTTTAAGTTTAAACAAGTTATAAATAATTAATAATTGGTAATTAAAATTAATTTGTTCAACATAAGAATATTCAAAAAATTATACACATACAATATAAGTATACCTATGTTTATAATATTATTTGAGACCGATTAACTTAATTAGAATAGACTACAGTATATTTGGGGCGTCATCCGATTGCGTCCCGTTTCAACCTTTTATACCTTTTCAGTATGTCGATTGCGTCCACAAGTCGGATAGGTAAATTATTTTTTCTTACCTTTTTATGTTCCGATTGCGTCCTATTGTATAATATACAACCATTAATTTACTCAATATTTTAATATGATTAAATAATTTAAATAATTAAATATTTAAATAATACATTTCTAATTAGTGTTATAAAATAATAATAATACAAAAATCAATAAAATTAAGTCCAAATATGTATATAGGAATAAATAATTAAATAATACATTTCTATTCCACCAATAAAATTAAGTCCAAATATGTTTATAGGAACAAATAATTAAATAATACATTTCTAATTAGTGTTATAAAATAATAATAATACAAAAATCAATAAAATTAAGTCCAAATATGTAGGATTAAATAATTTAAATAATACATTTCTAGTTAGTGAATACGTCATTTAAAAAAAGGATTTTTAAGTGAAATAGTTTTAAGGTACTGTAAAGGGGTTATAATTTTATTATTTAAGTTGTTTATTTGTTTATCAATAAATTGCTGTTTTTTCAAATACTTTGCTCTGCGTTTAACAGGTATTAAATTATGACTTGACGTTATTTTGATGTATGTATCTGTTTGACATTGTTTTAAAATATTTAGAAATTGATGAATATTGGGATGCGATGTGTAGAAAAAAGAATTAAATTTTGAATGAAAGCTTTCGCAAGCATTTGTAGTACGCTGCATACTGCTGCTCATTTCAGCCCACATTTCAGGCGGAAAATGTGAATTTGAATCAATATAGTAATCAATTAAATAATCAGTAAATTTTCTGAGATTTTCATTTAAAGGCTGAATGGAAGATAACTCATAAGCATAGAATTCCCCTACCATATCAGGATTTAGATAAGGCAATCCGAAAATATATTTTAAAAATGATCCTACTTCACTGGATGAATTATTGTACTCTGAGGTCAATCCAAGTTCTTGGATCTTACGCCACCATGATTGGCCCAAATGAAAATGACATCCTTGTATTTTTATTAATGGCCAAACTATATTAGCTGCTTTATGAATAGAAGATTCAAAATCAACGTGAATTACTTCAGGATTAAAATTTAAATCAATTTTGGAACATTCGTTAATTAAGCCTCTAAATGCATTTTCATAAGCGTTACATTCTTTACTGTTAAGTAAAAAAAAAGCAAGAGGAATATAATAGTCATTCAACATACCATGAATAGTAAATAACTGTAAGTAATATTTTGTACTACAACGGAATGTACCGTCTACGAATATTTCTTTTACTAAGTTTAATGATTGTAATTTACTAGTACACGAAAACATGATGATATTATTTATTCTATCATTAATTAGTACAAATGGTTCACCTTGGGCCAGTTTGCGGCAAAAATCGTTTACCTGGCAGGTCTGGGATGCAATCGACAACCTGATATTTGGGTATCTACATTATGTATGTAGGTTATAATAAATTATAATATGAATCGAATTTTCATACCTACTTGTTATTAAAGGTATCACATATCAGCATAATGTAATGTTAATTTCATCCCAATAATATGGGTCAATACATATGTTTTTCTCTTTCCTTCCGAACTGTTTCTATATGTTTTGCTAATGATATGACATATGGTTCATATTTTTTCTTTAGGTTTATATTTGAGAGACAATTATAACTTGTGAAATATCTCTTTTTTCTATTTATCTATTTTTTTCTACCTATGAAATTTACTTTTAAATATGCATATTTTTATGCAGTCCACAAACCCTATACTCCGTGCCACGAGAAAATAACCTGTTACATGCATGCAGACTGACGGAATTCCTCCACTTAGTGCCTTTCAGTGTATGTCAAATACGTGATGATGCGTGGAATTGAACGCGTATTGGTCGGGACAAGGGTTTATCCGTTCTCAGGCCAAACAATTGAAGAACTGGGCCAAATAATAATAGTATTGGATCTTAAATCTGGAAATGGATACTGTCGTGTGTGGTCCAAATGACGCCACATGTTTATGTGGTTGGAGTTTTCCGAATAGTTCAGTGGTTATATTTATTTTTCCAAATGTATTGTTTGTTTTCCTCCATTCTAATAACCTGAAATTTAGAAAATTATACAAGTATATTTTAACGTGCACCTCTACTGTATATTATAATATATGATATTTATAGACTTCACACGTCACGCCGCGCCGCACACAAAGAGTAACATGCAGAACCATAAATCATTAAACCATTATATTATTATGTTCTAAATACAAATTGTAGTTATTTAGTATTTATATAATCAAGGTTCAAGACTTAAATCACTGAAGACCATCAAGATAAGCACTTAAAAACATTTTTAAAAAAGCAATTCACCAATCCAAACTAAAAAACAAATCAGGTCTCCCCTCAAAATCTTCTTTTTTTTCCCATACTTAATATCTGAATTTATATATTATGTTACTTTTTAAAACTGCACTAGGCACTAGCGGATAAATTTTCTTTTTCCATTATAAATTAATACACGAACACAAACAACACAAACCATGTGACTGAGAATCAACTAATCCTACAACTATGATTACCAGATTATCGTTTTGATCCATTGGTATCAATGAATAATTATAGTTTGTTTTTTCTACCCCTGTATCAATAAGCACCATATGAAAAAAAAAATATTCATTATAGTATTATTATATATAGTATATGAACTAATTTGAAAATAAGTCATAAATAGCAATTTTTTATATGTTAAGCACCTACACAAATGCATATTAAATTGGACCTTATGTTTGAGAGGAATATTCTTGTAACCACACAAACACAATGTTTAATATATACTTACTCTGGGTCTGCACATTCATTAACAACGCAGCACAGCATTCACAAGTCTTGATAGACCCTGAATAACATTACCTGTTTGATATACTTACTCTGTTTCAAGTCGGCAATGCCCATTCACATAGAAACACATAAATACATTATAATACAAACAAATCAATAGACCAATATTCACAAACATGAATATATAATCAAATTAAATATACGCATAAAATCCCAGATATTGGGATGTTTTCCAATCTGCGTCTTCAGTGTGGCATGAAAAGACTCGACATAATTGTTAGTTCGAACTTCTGACCTAAAATATATTACAACAAATGACAATAATCTGTTATTTTTTTTTTTATGTTATTTTTCAAGACTTCTAACCCAAAGACACTTATGTTTGCAGCAGTTATTTGTGTTAACCAAAAATCTTGTATGTAGCCAAATAAAAATGCTTGTAAGCGTTCGCGAATTGCTGGTTGTTGGTTAACATAATCTACAATTATTCGAAAACCATCAAACATTGTGAAATTGCAATTAATTTGGGGTTCAGCAGGAAGATGAGGTAGAGCTAACACCTAAAAATTCAAAACCCAAATTGAATTTAATCAAGCTAATTTTAAGCAAATTAAATAATAACAAAACGTTTCATTATGATATCATATTACCATGCGTAAAATTGTTGCAGCCTCAATACTTGTCTGAAATAGATGGAATAGACTGTTCATACTTCTTTTGCAGTACCGGATAACAGACTATATAATTTGATTGAGTAAATACATTAATACATTTATATGAGTGAGTAAATTAATAAAAGTAACATATTTTATTACATAGGTACTCAGTTGCTCAAAAATCATAGATCAACTCACTTGGCAGAAATGGAACCAACACCCCTGTAACTTTGTATGAGGAAAAACAATCCTTACTGCATTCATCAAACCTCTTTCATAGTCTGTTATGATTGTTAATTGATTGTAATTTAGAGGTAAAATCTGTCTTACAACTCTAAAGAAAGACTCGTATGTGGACTGTGTCATTCTTACAGTCAATGCATACACCATTGGAAAAGACTGGATAAAAAAAAAATCATCAGCTAAAAAAAAATAACTTACCACATTTCTGAAAACGATATGAAAAGTCAGCAGGCAGCCTTTTTGTAAATCAGGAGGATTCTTTGGTACTGTTTTGAAAGTCCCATCTACTCCTGCTATAGTAATCGATTGGAGTAGTTCTCTCCTATACTTTTCTATTGCATCTGTATTAGCAAATACCACACCAACTCGTTCTCCATCTACTATTAATGGATAACCATGCTGAAAAAATCTAAACAAATTGATATATAATATAAAGTAAATAATAAATAAAATCACAAATATTTTAAATATATTTTATGAACCTGGAAGAAGGGCGCTGCAAGGTTGAAGTATATGTAGTTGGTGTGGTTGGTTCATTTAAGATATCTGCTAGATGATCAATAGTAGTTGGATTTTTTGGACGACGACGTCGTCGCATTTTATTAATACAAAACCGGGATTGTAAATGCGTGTAGTTTTTTGCACCTTCTGGATTTCTAAGACAGTGAAGGTTGGTACAATTATAACTTTAATCTTATTTATGCTAATAATTAATTTTAAAAATATTTAATGTTAATCTAGAATACTTACAGCACAACTTCCCGGTTATAAATTTGTCTGATGGAAGTAGCCAAATTGCCGGTACTTGTTCCAGCCAGACCAATTGACCTTCT
>JANEHU010002167.1:0-26644 GCA_027563435.1 Nasonovia ribisnigri
TCATTACCCAAGAAACAAGTAAATATTAATACAATTAATATAATTTGCTCTTGAAGTATTTAATTCCTTATTGTATTTATTTTTCCAATTCATTTTCAGATGGCATGTAGTCAACACATCTATCGTTCTAATATTATGGTTCGAGAATGTTTTATTGAATCTATTAACAAACTCAGTATTGTTGTATCCTTTACTTAAAATCTTAATTAAAATGAAAATTGTATAATGAGTAATTATGTACAAAAAAATAAATTATAAAATAAAGATTTATTTTAAATATGCGTTTATTTTCAGTGATATAATTTGTTAATGGTAATTATTTTTTGTTTTCAATTAATAATAATCATGTCTTTTAAATTTTTGTGGTTTTAAAATATTTTATTTGATTGTCCATGAATGCCGGTGTTGCATTGTCACAAGTTTAATGATGATTTATACAAGTGTAAAATATTGTATTCAGTACCTTATATTAATAGTTTATTTTAAAATTAAAATCTATATATTTTTCAGGCGCATGTGATCAAGGTTTATCTGTAAGATTTCTACTCGGTTTTCCTCGTGATTTCATTTTATATTTTTATTTTTTCTGCGGTTATTCTCTAATAAACTACTGACTCTAAACATTTCATTGTTAGATATATAAAATTTTATTCAATTTTAATTGTTTATTTTATATTGTGTTTTATTATTTACTTTATTATTAGTTTTTATTGTTAACAGTGTTTTTTTATTATTTTATATTTAATTAAATTTTTTTGAATATTGTTTTATTTTTTATTTTTTTTTTGTTTTAGTTTTAGTTTTAAGTATAGCTGTAGTTAAGACTCTTAACAGTTAAAAGTGTTGAGGAGTTACTGTTTCAGACACAAAACAGCCGACGAATTACTGTTTCAGGCATATAAAAGTGTCGATTAGTTACTGTTTCAGACACAAAACAGCTGACGAGTTCCTGTTTCAGGCTTATAAAAGTGTCGACAAGTTACTGTTTCAGACACAAAACAGCCGACGAATTACTGTTTCAGGCATATAAAAGTGTCGACGAGTTACTGTTTCAGACACATAAGGTAAATAACTTATAAGCTTAAAGATGAGTTTAAAAGATAAATTGCAAGAGATAACTCATTATATTAAAACTGAATATCCAGAATTAAGTTTTGAGAATGTCTCGGTTTCAGATAGTTGTGTAAGTAATATCTGCATGATTATCTTCAAAAAAGATAATGATCACAATTTAAAATATCATTAGTCAATGCTATTAAAAGAAAAAATTCATCTCTTCGTAAGTGTATTGAAACTATGAACTGTGATGATGTGGCTAATAAATCAGAAATGAATAGTAGTAAAATAATAAACTGTATTGAGAATTGTAATTACACGGCCAACGATTTTATAAATTACAATTACAAAACTCTAAATGAGATATGTAGACACATTAAAGTTACTATAAATAATGCTAATAGACGTAAAGTGTACAGAGAAAGCAAAAAGTACCTCAATTTGTCCTCTTGTCTACGAGTGGATAACACCGACATTACTGATTCAGATAGTTTTTGTTTTAATGAAAATTCTGGTAACGACAATGGTACTTTTGAAAACTGCATTTCATATTCTGATCACACAGAGCCTGAACTTGTGCAAAAAGATAATGTTTCATCTGAACACACTATCGTATCCCCACAAAGTGATTTCAGTTTGATGATAAGGGATCCACTATTACCTAGTAGTACTCCAATACTACCAGAAAACATAGTGGATGAATCTGTATTTGTTACACCATGCAAAACAACAAAGGTAAAACATCATGTACCAAGCCCCCTCAGGAATGGTTTCTATAAGAAAACGCCTGTTAAATCTGGTATTGTTTTACCTTTGAAAACAAAAAATCAATTTCCAAAACAATGTGATAACCATGATTTTGTGTGTTATGAAGGATCTTTCAAGTTTTCATTTGAAGAATGGTCTCTTATGAATTACATTAATCCCAAAGGTGAAACCTGTTTGGATAAGACTAAATATCCTATTATGTTCAGAAAGCGCATAAGAACTGTGAACAATACATGCGTCGTTAATGCAAAAATGGTCAGATATTTTAAAAATCATTGCAATGTGTACATGTATTGTAGCCATGAAGAGTGTAAGACTTTTAGGATTAAAGTCCAACTAACAAATTGAACGTTCGTGGCAAAGGTGTATAGTTCTAGTTTGAATTATCATTACAATCCTGATGACAATGGTCTTACAAACCACGTCAAAGGGTTTCAGCGAGACTTGAACAAAGAAGCGCTTAAAAAAACTAAAGCGTTTTCCTTTAGGTCAGACAATGTTGATATGGCATCACCCACCCAGTTGAATTGTGGCAATTTGCAAAATATTAAATCAGATGATGTAATCAGAAAAATCAGATCAGAGGCGTTGACCGCTGATGATTATGATAAAGGTGATTTTCATGATATTGTATTGATGTGTAACGATAAAGAAAATGACTTTGTACAGCATGTCGGTATACCATCTGTGCACTGCTATAGTAAAGAACAGTTGGATATATTAAAAAAACTGATTAAAAATCAAAAACCAGTAACTGGTTATTTGGATGCAACTGGTACATTGGTCAGGAAAATTAACAATAAAAGCAAAAGAGTTCTATACTATGTTCTAGTTGTTAATGTCCCTTTACCTAGAAACTCGAGTGTCACGTGTCCCGTTGTTGAAATGATTAGTTCAGCACACGACATAGTTGCGATTTCACAATGGTTGACCGCTTTTAAAGCATTTGTTTTGAAACACAAACTGACTTGGCCTGTATTCACAAATATAGTGACAGATTTCAGTTATGCAGAAATGAATGCCTTGAGCATTGGATGGAATGGTTTTACTTCCATATTTGATTACCTTAACTGGTGTTACAGAGTTTTGGTTGAAAACAATGTAGGGACTAATGTCACAATCATAAACATCTGTGCGAATCATTACACAAAAATCTTAGTAAACCATGTCTATACATATTTTCAATCAGAGACAAACAGTTGTAAGACTGTAGACAAAATGAAAAGAAATGATGTTATTGATTGGATATGTTTACTGTTTAATGCAGAGAGTTTGGAAGATGTTGAAAATTGGTTGAAAATATTTTCAGTAATATTATTGTCTCCATATAGAACAGTAGAAACCAAATACCCTATTAGTACGATGAAAGACAAGTGTAATGTCAACCATCAACTGTCGAATGAATCGAACAACGAAGGCGATGATTACTCGCAAGAAATAAATAAATTTCTATGTGAATCAGATACAAGTAATTCCTTGATGTACTGTAGATTTCAGTCGATCAAAGAACATGTTAAATCTAGGCTTTTAGATTGTTCCATAAATAATGAAAATATAAGTAATGAATATTACGATGAATCATATTTACACCAATTTATAGTCAAGTGTGTACCTTTCTTAGCACTTTGGACACCAATTATGAATAATAAAATCAACAATGGTATTGAAACCCGCCAGAGTAATGCTACCGTTGAATCTTGGTTTAAAACAGTAAAAATTGACATACTTGAAGGCGATCGAAGGTTAAAATGCGGTCGGTTTTTAAGACTTATGAGAGGGCGTGTGATGAATGTGCACAAACAAATAAAGTACAATATTAGAAAAAAACTTGTACGCGTGCACTTGATTTTGACAGTAAGGCTAAAATCTCAGAAGTGTCTAATCATAACCATTTAGACGCAACAGAAAGTTGGGGAAAAAAAGAAAAACAACATAAACATCTACAACATACCAAGTACCGTCCCTTCAAAGCCCTATCGTTAAAAATTCCAAAGTCTTCGACCACTATAGCAGATGAAAATAACATTTTGCCCAAAGTGGTTGATAGTATTGAAAACGTTGTGGTCATAAAATGTGACAATGCGACTAGGCTAACTGTAGATGAGTCTTGTAATAATGCTCTGATTGTACACGATTTAAGTAAACAATATGATGATAATTGTTTAATGAAATCGGTTTCGACACCAGGAAGTCATAAATCTCCTTTTCGACAAACAGTGCCATCAAAAGATTTTTACCAAAATATGCTCCCCAGAGATTTGAAATATTACAAACCGATTAAAATGCCAAAGAATAAAGATTATTTGGTCGGAAAATATAGTTACATATCTAGTGATCAAAATCAAGACATTCTAACTGACCTTTACTTCTTAGATTTTGATTCATTGTCTAGAGAAAATTGGTTGTGTAACTTTGTTATTGATATTTGTTTGTTATCTTATACTTTTAAGTTACGTTTAAGAAACACACACATTTTATTGCAATCAAATGTTATATATGGTGACGACAGACAATGTCCACCGTTAACACTAATTGCATGCCCTTTAGAAAACATTCCGATACAAAAAGATACATTTAATTGTGGAGTTTATATTATATATTATGCATTTACAATTATGGACAGTTCTAGGTTTAGTTTAGAGTTTGATCCTAACATTCACAGAGAAAATTTAAAGACCTATCTCTTAGAAAATTCTGAAGACATGACAAACATATGCCTATACTGTAACTGTCACTCCGATAAACACCGTTGTCACCAGGAAGATAAATGTGTAGAATGGGTATCGTGTTCTGTGTGTTGTCGTTGGATAGCGATAAATTGCATTCCTGAAAAAGACAGAACTGTTAATTACGATACTAATGATTTCTTCTGTTTATTGTGTCAGAAAAGATGAAATTGAAATATACAGCAATAATTAGACTATAGAGTTAAAGCACGCTACAAGTTGCAAATCAAAATTTATTGTTATTTTATTAAATTACTTAGTTAATTTTTTTTTAAGAACATTATCATATGATAAATAATAGGAAAAATGTCTGGTACAGTATGCCTCAATAAGTTAATATATAAGTTAATATATAAATCTTAATATAAAGAAAATTTCTATGTAGCAGATAGCCTAATATTAAACATGTTGAGAAAAAAAGCATGGTGTTGATTGTGAAATTACTAAATTTATAATGGGAAAAAATAAAGTTATTTGAAGAAATTAGTGCAAAAAAAGTAACTTAATAGTGTATGTGTCATAAAAAGATAAGGTAAACTAGTTTTGTTACAGTACGTTGTAACATAAAATATGTCAAACATAAACAGTAAATTGCGTGTATTATTATCGCAATCATCATACATAGCTTTAAAACACAATTTGTAACCACACCAGTTATGCATTTAATATATTATTGAACTTTTAATTTAATTTATTCAAGCATAACTGACAGTCCGCAGTCTGATTCAAAGTGGGACGGCAAATAGTGTTTTACTCAGGTATTTAATGTATGAGAAAGCATTACTTACTATAAAAAAATATATATATATTCAATATTCATATAAACAATCCATTTATTGTAGAACTCAGAACTTTTATATCTTCAATGTTAACTTTTGATCTAACAACGTTTCACTCCATACCATATTTGTACACTGTAGTAAACCGACGAGGTCGCTTTACTATATATATATTATATAAGTATTCTAAGTTTGACAATAACAAAATTATAAATTAGAATTAGAATTAGGCACGTAGTAAACCGACGAGGTCACTTTACTATATATATATATTATATAAGTATTCTAAGTTTGACAATAACAAAACTATAAATTAGAATTTACGTGTCTTGCTCTTAAGAATAACAAGTTCCTTTTTCCAAGAATCCACCTCCTAGACCCTACCGTGTACACTCAGGACGTACCGAGAACCATATAAATACGGGTCTCTGTCCGTCTTAGAATTAGAATTAGTCTACCATCCCATACTTGTAAGACTTAGTTTGGTCGTTGAGCCTGGTCCTCAACATCGCCGCCATTCTAAGTCTATTCCCAGTAATTTTTTAAACAAGTGTAATTTTTATTTTTAGTAACTAATTTCTCGGGCAGTCGCTTAAGCGCTCTGTCCTCAAATTTATATATGTAACTTTTCAAACATTATACCTAATAAACTTTAATAAACTTATTATAACTACTACGGCGTAACTTGTTACTCTGTCAAACCTTCTCCTATGCAACACGTCAACGTCGTTGGATTCAAATATAAGCGTTAGTGAGGGATCACTACACTTCTTTTGGTGTCAGGTGTGGGGTCACCTGAAAGAAGAATTTTGGTATCCAACCCAAAATCGAGTACATCAGCGGACCTCGAGTTCAACCACGTTACTGACATACCATACGGAAGAGGAAAAGCCGAGCCAAGCCGCCAAATTCAATCAACATAGCAACTTCACTCAACACAGCCAAGCGGAGCATCAAGACGAGCCAGCAGAGCCGTCAGCACGCATAATAGGACCAGACCAAGGACGCAATGGAGTTCAATTTGTAAGTTGTCATTTTTAGGCAATTATATAGTTTATGTCTGATAGTCCTAATCAGTGTTGGGCAGTAGTTAGTTATAACTCACAAACTTTACGAACAACCGTCATGAGTACTACATTAGGGATTGACACCGCCTTGCGCGGCATACCTAACTTTAACGGGGGTTCTGAGGCAGACTTGTCTTCGTATATAACAGAATGTAATTATGTTATGGACAATATCCATGAGAATCTTAGGACGATAGTTTTTCAAAATATTCTATCCAAACTAAAGGGGGACGCATACCAGGCTGTGCGTTACCGAACTTTTAACAACTGGGCGGAACTTAAAAGCCACCTTCGTACCGTATTCGGGGCAACACATTCGATTAACTATTTACAATCCCAGCTTAGCAATATAAAACAACGTTCCGACGAGGACGTACGTAGTTTCGCTGGACGAACCGAACGATGTTACCACGAATTAGTAGGGGCATTAACTGCAGGTTTAGAACCAGCAGCCGCCGCAGCAGTAGCCACATCGCATAAGACGGGGGCACTGACTGCATTTGTTAACGGAACTCGATCGGAAATTAGAGCTTTGTTACGTGCGCGTGACGTATCCTCTCTCGAAAAAGCAATTACTATCGCAATTGAAGAAGAGCAGGACTTACAACATATTAACCGACGATTTAACAATAACAAAACTTTCACTAAAAATAACTCGAATAAGAAAAATATTAAATGTAATAAATGTAGCAAAATGGGTCATTACGCGAACGAGTGCCGTAGTAACGCGAGCACCTCGTCAGCTCCAAATTTCAAAAATCCCATAAATAATCGCGACGATAAATCTACTATTTCAGTCAAACGCGAATATCAGGACCAGGTTAGGTTTTGCGCGTACTGTAAAAAAAATAACCACAACATTAAAGATTGTAGGAAACGTATTTATAACGAGAAAAATAGAAGCGAAAACGAAAACGCGAATTCCAATACGGGAACTCGTACGGTCAAAGAAATTACACAAAACAACGTACGAGTAGTCACCGATTTTAACGAGGAACACATAACCTGTGTCTCGCATAATTTCAGTCCACGTAATATTAAATTACTAATTGATTCAGGAGCAGAAATGAATCTTATTAAAATCACTGCACTTGACGGGCAGGTAGTCGTGAACGAACACGAAAAACGCACTATTAAAGGTATAAACGAAATACCTATATTTACTGTAGGCACCGTAGTCACGACTATGCAAATTAACGAAGTAGACGTCCTCATAAAATTCGACGTCGTGTTCGGCGACTTTCCTATTACAGAATCAGGTATCATAGGTCGTAATTTTTTAAAACAAAACAAGGTCATTATGGACTATAGCCAGAACGTACTGACAATACCCGAACCAACTGGTTTTAAGGAAATTATATTACCGCCGCGTAGTAACTGTGTGTTATTAATCAAAAACGACGAAAACATAACCATTAAAAAACAAGACGTGAGCGAAAACGTCATTATTGCCAACAGCGTTAGTCCAGTAAATCGCGATACGATTATTAGTAATATCATAAACATTTCTGAAGAGCCTTTTGTCATTGAGGAACTAACCACACAACATATTGAGTGGGAACCTTATCTTGACACAGTTTTAACTGTTTCTTCTGATGACACAGAAACAAACGATCGCATTACATTATTAAAAAACGAAATTAAAACGGACGACTTAAACCGCGAAGAACGGGAGCGTATACTAGATTTATGTTGCGAATACGCGGATCTTTTCTATTTGCCGGGGGACTATTTAAGCGCCACCGATGTCGTCACGCACGAAATTAATACACCGCGTTGTACGAAACCAATTAATATACGACCATACCGTTTACCTTGGGCGTATCAGGAAGAGATCGAGAAACAAATTAAAGAAATGAAACATAACAATATTATACGTGATTCCAAATCACCATTTAACTTTCCACTCGTAGTAGTAAAGAAAAAGAATTTAGACTCGACAGGTAAACCCAAATTACGTGTCTGCGTAGATTTTCGGAAACTAAACGAAGTAACGGAAAATGAAGCTTACGGACTTCCAAACTTACTTGAGATTTTAGAATCATTAGGGGCATCCAAGTATTTCAGTACACTAGATTTGGCAAGTGGGTATCACCAATTACATATTAATCCCGCTGATACTCATAAAACTGCCTTTTCCACAAAATCTGGTCACTACGAATTTTTGCGCATGCCATTCGGGCTGAGCTCAGCTCCAGCCACATTCACACGAGCGATGAAATCTGTTCTTATGGGTCTCGAGGAAATGTGCACTGCATATTTAGACGATATCGTAGTACACGGGTCTAGTTTAAATGACCACCAGAAAAAACTCGAACAAGTTTTCAATCGACTACGCGTACACAAACTTAAGTTACAGCCACAAAAGTGCTCTTTCTTACGGAAAGAGGTTATCTATTTGGGGCACATAATTAATGAAGACGGGGTGTCACCTGATCCGAACAAATTAAAATGCATTCGTGAATATCCAAAACCAAAAAACGCAAAAGACATTAAATCTTTTCTTGGACTACTTAACTATTACAGACGTTTTGTCGATAACTTTGCCAAGATTGCAAAACCACTAACTTACTTACTTAAAAAAGACGTACCATTTCAATGGACAGATAATTGTGAACATAGCTTCGAAGAACTTAAAAAAGCTTTAATGAACCCGCCTTTACTAGTTTATCCAGATTGGGAAAAGGGGGAGTTTAACTTAATGACCGACGCGAGCCAATACGCAATAGGAGCAGTCTTGTCGCAGGGGGAAGTTCCCAAAGACCAACCTATCGCTTACGCAAGCAGGACATTAAACAAGGCCGAATGTAATTATAGCGTTGTTCAGAAGGAATTATTGGCCATTGTATGGGCCGTGAAATATTTTAGACCATACTTATATGGACGACATTTCAATATAATTACCGACCATAGGCCCCTAACGTACCTGTTTGGAATTAAAGACGCCTCATCGCAACTAATGCGTTGGCGCTTACAACTCGCAGACTACGATTATACAATTACTTATAGGGCCGGTCCGGAGCATTCAAACGCCGACTGTTTGTCACGCATACGAATAGTTCAACCGGGTTCAGATAACACGAATAACGAGTTCAATGAATTCTGTGCCGCGGAGAGCAAACCGATTTTTAATTCAAAAGTTTTAGAAGTAGAAGGTGACATTGGTAAGGTCACTGAAAGCGAAAATATTATAGTCACGATTCCCGAAGATAAAATAATTACACATTCGGCGATACGTGAAATCATAAAAAAAATAGATCTTAATGCGATAAAATTCACTAACGAAAACCGGTTCTATATGCACACTGGTGGACCAAAACCACTTATATTTTATGGCATCTCGAAAACTCATACAACACCGCTCGAGGCGGAGGTTGTTTACCGAACGTTACAAAATATACGAGATTTTTGCATTACGAATAAAATTAATTCATTCTCCACGGTCAAACTAGATGGACCTACCTCATTAACTAATTACTTGAGAATTCGGACTATGTTTCGTTACGCATTTCGAGCAACCGACATCGTAATAAAGATATATACGGGTGAACGTTTTACAGACGAGGAAAAACAACAAATAATTTACGAGCACCACAATTCGCCTCTAGGCGGACACTCCGGTGTATCACGCACGTTAAAACGACTAAAACTCAATCATAACTGGCGCAACATTAAAAAAGACGTTAAACGTTATATTAAACGCTGTGAACTTTGTCAAAAGAACAAGTCCCATGTAAAAACAAAACAACCTATGATAATTACTAGTACAGTAGTTAAACCTTTCGAACGAATTTGTCTCGACATAGTAGGGCCTTTACCTAAAACCTTAATGGGGAACATATATATACTCACACTGCAGGACGAGTTATCTCGTTACGCACTTGCTATCGCACTTTCTTCCACTGACGCTCAGACCGTAGCTCAAGCCTTTGTCGAATGTTTCGTATGTACTTACGGAATTCCCAAATCAATTCTAACCGATTGTGGAACAAATTTCCTATCCGATATTTTCAAAGGTATGTGCAAACTCTTAGACGTCAAGAAACTTCAGACAACTGCATGGCATCCGCAGGGAAACGGATTCTTAGAACGTTCCCATAAAACACTAAAAGCTTACTTACGATCCTTTGTGGACAAAGATAGCAACTGGGATAGACTTTTATGTTACGCTACGTTTTGTTATAACACGACGGTGCATACGTCGACTAATTTTACACCATACGAATTAGTATTCGGGATGAAACCAACTATACCGTCAGCTTTTCATAAGGAACCCGAACCACAATATAATTACGATAACTACGTTTTTGACCTTAAGCGGGTTATGCAAGAAACACATAAAATCGCACGGGAAAATCTTATAAATAAAAAAGAAACCAACAAAACATGTTATGATAAAACTATAAATGCTATTGACTTACACGTAGGTGATAAAGTGCTCATTAAAGAGCAAAATAAGAAAAACGCGCTTAGTCTAAATTGGCTAGGGCCGTTCGAAATTCTATTAGTACACGATAACGAAAATATAACAATACAAAAAGGTCGTCGTGAATACCGCATTCATAAGAATAACGTCAAACGATATTATAACGATGAAGCCAGCGAATAAAAGCTCATCGTATTTTTCTTTAAACATTAAATTACTATAAATTTCAATCTTCTATCAAATTCTTTCTTATTATTCTAGGGACAAACAACGCAACTTTATAAAAACTTTCCGTACAACGTTACTTTCACAGCATCATAACAACGAAATATTAAATTTCGACGAGATACCACGCTGTATGTTAACGCACATTGACACGGCAAACAAAAACTTAGTACAACCATATTCGCCTACGGAACTCTTGGACATAACACGTGCAATTAATCATTTTTCGCACGATTTAACCAAAACGCTAAGACCTCTACGTAAGCCGCTTTGTACTTACGTAAGAACATTTTTAGAAAACACGGAAGAACCAACCGACATACTCAATTATATACGTATACATAACCATGGTTCTAATTAATATTTCAATAACCTTTTCTTTCTATAACCACAATAACCGTCTTATTTTACTTATTCTATTTTTTGTATTTTCAATTACATTCGGGCATGTATCATGTTCCTATATATATACCTATTTATTTTCTAGTGAACCACCCAAATTCGCAATTGTGGATTTCGAATTTACGAACTTAGGCAAAAACAACTTAATACTAATATCCGGCGCCATCCTAGGACGTTACGAACCAATCGTAACGAAACTCGAGGGTAGGGCGTTAAAACTTAATACCAAACAACCAGTAACCGAAGAGGAATGGAAAGCAATGGTACGCCACCTTGTTAAAATTTTCGCGAAAAAACCGAAAACTCTATTCCCAATATTGGCGCAAATTCACGATTCGGATCACACAAACCGTCCCAACCTAAACGCACCCGCGATACAAACAATGTTGAACAAATACGACGCTCTAATAATGTGGGAAGGTTCAACCGACCGCAAAATATTAGAACTGTTAAATATCAACGTATTAATGTTAAATTTACGCGGATGGGACGTAGACAATAATGGTCATTTCGCATTACAACTCACCGACATGACCCTCAAGAAGGTATTTTGCGCCATACCACTGGGAAAAGTCGAAAAACAAGGGCGAGCGCTTAAACTAAGCGAGGCTCATTCGATACTGTGCAAGGGGGATCACGGTGCTCCGGAAGCACATAACCCCAAAACAGACGTCCTATGGACCGGTTGCCTATTCGGAAAACTGCGTTTAAAATATCGAGAGTTGATTGATGATATTGTATTCAATTAAACATTTCGTTATTACTACATGTAATTTTATTATTATTTTTTTATATATTTATCTCATATTAATTTTGGAAAAGGGTTACATTTTATTTACATTTTATTTACATTTTAATTACATTTTATTTAAAATTCATATTTGATTATTTTATTTTTTTAATTTTTGTTAATCTTATTTTTACAACCTGCTATACTACTAAAGATTTTCGACGTAATAGACTAATAAGTTGAAACAATTTTCAGACTTTTACTCATAACCATACCGTTCGCATCGGGGACATTTCGATACACCGACGAACAATTAACACAACATTCCGGTCTTTACTACGAAAACAGGGGACCTTTGAAACTTATAACATCTCAATGGGATCTTACTGCATACATTAGTCTTACTAAATATAATGAAGAATTCGAATACATAAACACCGTAATAGACCAAACAAAAATATTGTTTGCTGAACACATGCACGATCCGGTTACGAATAACTTTAACTGTAACAACCTACTTTTAACAGCAACCTCTATAGTTGACAATTTATACAATAAAAAGACACAAGTCTTAGATTCGATTGGTCACATAATTATTAGACGTAGTGCTTTAACTAAACTCGTGACAAAAGCAGCTAAATTAATATACGGAATATGTAATTTAGAATGCATACAAAAATTTAATTTTAATATAGCCGTAGCTCAAAACACATCACAATCTAAACTAATAAAAGAACAAATTAAAGTAGTACAACTACAACATAATTTAGTGTCACATAATAATGTAACTATGTTACCATTTACATTAACTGTAAACGAATTAACAAACATTACCAAAGAACAACAAATAAAAAATTATTTGACAAAACATTTTATACACGTTAGCTTATTAATTACAAAACACATGGTAGAAACAAACACACTATTAGAAATAATACAACAAGCTAAAATGGGAATTATACACCCAAGCTTAATAACTCCCAAAGAGTTATTAGAACATATCAAAGACATTAAAGTATCATTACCTGGGGGCACTGATTTACCAACTGATTTCGACATACAAAACATTTATGAATTAGTAAGGCTCTCAGACATAGCTATATATTATTCAAATGACAACTTAGTGTTTATAATTTCATTACCTTTAATTTATCAAAATAATTTTATTTTATATAACTTAATACCTGTGCCAGTATGCACTGGAACAGATTGTGTGTATGTAAAACCTAGTAATAAGTATTTAGCCATAAGTAAAACTAAAGAGCATTACGCCATTTACGACGAATTTTACTATACTCACTGTAAACACGGTAGAGATTTCCTTTTGTGTCCTGAAGGTAATCCTTTACATCCACGTTCGAGTAGACCAGCATGTGAAGTACAACTACTACAGGATCCAGTAAAAGTCCCATCGAGCTGCGAAATCAGACACGTTCAAATTGGTACTTCCATATTCCATAAAAAACGTTTCAAAAACGAATGGATTTACGTTACTAACTACGACGTAATATTCATTACGTGCGATGAGGATAAAGAATCAACCAGCCACACATTAAAAGGAGTAGGAATAATACGACTAAATGAAACTTGCAAAGGGTACGCTGCACGGGATGTACTTATACCAGGCAAAGTCGATTACAAAGCCGATTATAACGACTTTTTCCCAAAATCAATAATAGAGCGAGTCAAAGATATGCCATACACTGATAACAACAATTTAATGGAGGACTATCACGTAAAAACAAATAACATGGATGACTTACACTCGGTCTCCAACTCAAAAAAACAGTTGGACAATCAAAATAAATTTATTTCCAAATTGAACAAAATTGAAGATGTACAAAATGTTATGTGCGTGAAGTTAGCCCCCCCACTTAAAATTACAGACTTCAAACTTTTGCATGATTTTGCATTTATTTTGCTATAATTTGCTATGCAATTTTCAGAATTTGCATGCCTTTGGGTTTTCCGGAATACATTTTTTTGTTTTGGGGGGGCCATCTTCACGGTAGCCCCCCCACTTAATGCTACAGACTCCAGACTTTTGCATGATTTTGCAATCAATTTGCTATAATTTGCTATGCAATTTTCAGAATTTGCATACCTTTGGTTTTTCCGGAATTCATTTTTTCGTGTGGGGGGGCCAACTTCACGGTAGCCCCCCCACTTAATGCTACAGACTCCAGACTTTTGCATGATTTTGCAATCAATTTGCTATAATTTGCTATGCAATTTTCAGAATTTGCATACCTTTGGTTTTTCCGGAATACATTTTTTTGTTTTGGGGGGGCCATCTTCACGGTAGCCCCCCACTTAATACTACAGACTCCAGACTTTTGCATGATTTTGCAATCAATCCAATATTTTGGAACTTATTTGGAACTAATTGGAACCTAGTTTTCCGAATTTGGAACTTCATACTTTTCCCGGGAAAATTTTTTTTCTGTTGGGGGGGCAGCCCTCCCCCCCACTTTGCCGTATCAACTTTGAACCTCCACCAATATTTTGGAACTTTGTAGTTACTTTCAGCAACCTACTTGAAAAAACTAACAACCCCTTTTTTTACCAACTTTACCAGGATGCAAGTTAAGGGGCCAGTCCTCTGCATTTGTTCTAACATTTTGGACCTGTTAAATAGCATAAATGTCTTGTATTTTAGATTTAAGTTCAGATTATTTATTTTTTTGTAGCTGCAAAATATATACTATATAAACTTCTAAATAAATGTATTTATGGTTGGTCCAAAATTATTTTTTTACTTTGAAACTATGAGTGTACTTCTAAAGAATACTAATTTATGCCATAGAGGTGTGCAGACATAAATTTATTTCTGGTTTATTCTGCTACAATAATTATAGAACCCTACTGACCGAATACTTCGACAGTGCCCCTAAATTTTAACCTATCATCATACAATTATACATTCAAACTATTTTAAACGAATAAGTGCTTGTTATTGATAGCGATAAAAATAAAATAAATAATAAAATAATTATTATAAAGATTCATTAATGAATTATAATATTTTACGGCACATTGCTCATCAAAAATTTAAATATTACTCGACATAGTAAACTATATATAATAAACAACTAACATATGGGCATTGATTAGATTATTTAGTAGGCAGTTCACAGTTTTTCGGTTTAAAGTGACTTATTTCGAAGTATGGAATTGTTGCGGAGCTGTCTCTGTTCTTTCATGAGCTGCACCTTATTATTAAATAAATAAAACATATTGTTTTATAGATGTATTATCTTTTTAAAGTTTATAGTCTATAGTTAATAGTTATAGTCTTTGTATAGGTACCTAGGTACAATGTTTTGTTAGATAAATACAATTACTTATACACAAACATTTTTTTGATTTTATTACACTTTAAAGACAATTAACATTTCCATGATATCCTATATCCATTATCCACAAACATATTACTATAACAAAATGTAATGCATTATAATAAAATATGAACCCAAATTGTAACATGCCCCAAAAAAATTCAGGTCGAGGGTGTGCTTGACTTCCTCAACCTGTTTACACACCCGTGTTTTATACAATCGTTACTGTGTAAAGGTAAGTTTTCCCTACAGTGTCTGGACGCGGCATCTAGCGTAACCATATTATACCTAGGTACCTATAATCTAGGTTATAGGTCTATGAGCGTAACTACTGGACATTGAGAGTCTTCTGCGGCCGTGCTACGAAAAATAGTCATGTCAAAACCACCACTGTGAGCAATTAGTCTCTTTGATTAATTAATGTTTATTAATTTATACCAACAAAAACAATTTTACTATAAGTTATTATGTCTGTGAAGTTCACTCCACCCCTCATTCCAATATCATCAAGTCAATTACTTCAAGAATGTAGGTATTGGAAAAATAATATGCATTTCACATAGACAATACAATATGGCATAATAAGTAATAACACATTTCATTTTACCACACTATTATGCGCACCCGGGTAAACCGGTAAAACGATTCACATAAATACATAATCTCTAATTATCGGTGTCACATTGGAGCGTTATGTTGGGACTGGTCGATTCCTGTCGCTAACCGACAGCAACATGTATGTGCGGTTGGCAGAATTATAATAGGCGGGATGTGTAAACAAAAGGCATTATAATATTATCATACTGCGCTTTACACACTATCAGTTTTGGTGATTGCGACTTGCGTTTTAATTAATTTGTTTTATTCACTTCGGACGTATCGACGTATTACATTAATTGTAACAAGAAGTACATTGGTCATTTGCTTTCCAAGATTGAAAAATGGACCAAAAAAAAGTAAGTTGCCATTGATTGTTTATAAATTATATTAATCTAATAAACTTAGAAGTAAGACAATAATAAAGAAATTATCATAAAAATCAATAAATATGATTCATAACAATGAAAGTTCGCTGACAATTTTATTTTGCATATCAGAATTGTTTTTATACACAATGATTATTGAATTCAAATTTAAAACAATTATTTCGGTGACTTTCTAGTTCCTACATACCTAATGTACAACATAGCGTAACCCCTTTTTATATTTTTGTTTTCATATTAATTGTATTATTTATATACCAAAAATCCTATTATACTTTTTTTAGACCATATTTTAAGAGCATATTTGTTGTATTTTTAGTGCATAAGTGCATACATATTTTCAGGTTTGTAAGTACTCATGATTACTAATTAAATAAAATAATAAAATATTTGCATATACAATTTTACGTGGATAACATTGAAATTACTTTTTTGTGGTTCAAATTGTTAATAGTGAAAAACAATTACATATTTAATATCCATATATCCAAAAAAAAAATAGGTGTATAATGATATAAATATGCTTCTTTAATTTCTTTTTTTTTAAGTCAATACATATTCTTATTTGAACATAATTTTGTTATTGGTTGTAGCAAAAAACGAAAAGAGGAAGAAAACCATTGGTTGATTTGGATATAGTGTTTAACGCTCTTGAAAAAAGAAAGCATGATTTATTTAACGAATTGGGTTGTACGATATCTGTATCAGAAAAAGTTTGGTATGAAATTTCTAGAGAACTTGGAGGGAAATTGTCACCAACAAGCATATTCTTAACTGTCTTTCATAACCGCAACAATTTTCAAACAAAATTAAAAAACCTTCTCGGCATCATTCCGACTAATGTTTCCTTAGACCAGGCCAGTGACGACGAATCCTCATGCAACAAATCTTCTTCGATATCAAATACTTCGTCTGTATCTTTAAATTCGGGAAGAAAACTGTTCAAGTTTAATTTGACTTACGATTTATTCAGGACTATTTTTCCAAATACTGTGCCTTATAAAAGAAAAACAAAAATAAGAAATTATGATGTATTGAAACAAAATATGTGGGCTGATGTTATAAACGACGCGTTTTTGTCAAAACATAAGCTTCCGTGCAATTTTATTTACAAAAGGGCTAAGGTTTTTCCAGAATCGGGTCATAGTAAACATTATATTACATTTTCTGCAAAATGCAAAGATAAATGCTGTGGTTCAAATCTTTATGGTTGGAGTGATTTTAAACCTAAAGAAGGTGAACCATTGGAAATATCAGTATTAACGAAAAACACAATTGGACTTGAAACTAAGCATACTACAAAACGACCATTAAGAGGAGAAAAACGTAAAACCGTAGGTGATGAATTAGAGAATGACTTAGCTTGTAATTGGAGAAGAAAAAATGTATCAGATTTAGAATTTGGAAACGTGTCTCCTCCAAATCTATATCGAAATGATGTTTTGCGAAAAGTCAAACAAGAAGTTAAAGACAAAAAGTTAGGAATTTATAATAAATGTCCAATACAATCATTGATAGAATTAAAGCATAACTCTGCATATTCTGGTTTCATACATTTCATCGCCATCGATCCATTTATTGTTCATTATTGGAGCAAACATCAGCTAGCAATTTATAAGGATCTGAGCAAAACATATTGTAAGCTATCAATAGATGCGACTGGTAGTTTGATAAAAAAACTTAAACGGTCATCTATTAACATTTTATCAAGTCATATATTTTTATATGAGGCTGTAGTAAGTTCAAATGTTGGTAACATATCTATAACGCAAATGCTTTCTGAGAAACAAGATACTTTAACAATTTTTTACTGGTTAGGCCAGTGGATGATGGCAGGCCCAAAAAATCCAAACGAAGTTGTATGTGATTATTCGAAAGCAATATTAGGTGCCATATCAAGAGCATTTTGTAACGGGAGTAGCCTCAAAATGTATGTGGATGACTGTTTTGATGTATTGAAAGGTCTTGATGAAAAATTGCCTGCTACTTATATCCGTATAGATGTAGCACACGTTATCAAAATATTTTGCAGAATTAAACATTTAACTGGTATAAAAAACAAAGCACTTAAAGAATTTTATGTTCGTGGATTACGGCTTCTTTTATCTTCAGAAACTCTGGATGAGTTCACTAGAATTCTTGAAGCGTTGTTTACAGTCGTACTTAGTGAAACAGATGGGTGGTGTGACGGATCTGAAACACTTCAAACACCATCTGAAAGATGCCGACAGTTCATATTAGAAAAAATCAGAGGAATATCTTCACAGAGTACTTTCATGAATGATAATGAGGTAGACGATACGGACAAAATTTTAAATTACAGCGATGAAAAAGAAGATGATAATGGTATTTGGTCACAACAAATTAGCAAAATTGAAGAATATTTGAAAGAAATATATGAAAGGAGTAAATTGAATTCAGAAACAAAAGGTAATAGATTATCTGCATATTTTCTTCCAGACCTGGCTACAAACATTTTACGTCTTTGTAAAGATTTTCCAGTTTGGACAAATGTCATGAGAAACAAATTTAACTCACCATATGATGTTGCAAGTTCTGCTGTTGTAGAAAATGATTTTAAAGAACTTAAGACGCAGATTCTTAAACATGATGTACGCCCAATGACAGTGGATAGGTTTTTAATAAAACATATATGTAATATTGAGGCAAATGCAAAACTTTTAAAAAGTTCACTGATAAGAACTGAGGCATCCAAACAGGCGGAACACGATTCATCTGAATCATTAGATGAAACAATTAACTATTCAAAAAAACATTTGACAATTCAATCCAAGGCAATAGATAATTATTAATATCAATTAATTCTCCAAAAAATGAACCTTCTATATGTAGTGATACACGAAGTGATATAAACGATTCTGATACATCGCTGAATGCTGTAGAAAACTGGCGTGGCCAAGGGAATGACCAAAACGCAATTGAGCAAATTAAAACAACACATCGCAAAAAAAGGTCAACAAAATATATGAGTTCAATGCCGGAAATCGATAAATTATTAAATTCAAAGCACCTAAGATCAAACTTAAATGGTTTAATACTTAATGGTAATACAACCACCCCCGTGCGTTTAGGAAAAGACAAATATATAGTGTATAATACCTGCCCATTCGATTCAGTTGTTGTAATGTTATCTATGGCATATATAGACATACCTTCTTATAAATATTTTGTTGATGCCAATGACAATGAACTCCTAATATTTGCAAAACAATTGGCCAATCAAAGTTCAGGCCGGAGCTTATATAATACTCGAGTTTCAATAATTCGAAAAATATTCCATGAAGACGAAGGGATTACCAATTTAAAAGTAATTGATGCAAGATGCAATGTCTCGTTTATTATAACTAATTTGTTGAAGACTGCTCCTTCCAGCATTGAGGATATTGTGTGTTCAAAAATGGATTGTACCTACACCAAAACAACTACTTCTAGTCCAACAATAATATTAAGATTGAGAAACGAATTTTCAACTTTGCAGAATGCAATGCATCAATACGTAGATAAAACTTATTACGAGTGTCCGGATAAAAATTGTGATGGTGTAATTACATCGGTTAAGTATCTACAAAACCATATATTTATTGAGGCTGATATTATTGCTGAAGAACAACAGTTTTCATTATATGACTTTCCTGTGGAGATATGTGTTAATTCAGAAAAGTAAGTTTAAAATTTAAACATAAATCAATGTATTGATAAACTAATGTTCTCAATAACAACAATTTTCTTATAACCAACACCGAATAAATAAAATTATAAAAATTTAAAACACATAACTTAGTATACAATTTAACAATACATTTGTTATTTGTAGGTTTAGACTTCGAGGAGCCATAGGTTATGGTTTTGATCATTACATTGGATATGTAAGAAGAGCCGATGGAATTTGGGAAGCTCACAACGACTTACGGCCAAAAATTGAAAAAATCAAGACTGCCAAAAACCATTGTATTAATCCTCATATAATTTTTTATGTAAAACTATAAGAGATCATTTATATTTTAAAGCATTTGCAGTTTTTTAAAAAATTTTTTATCATTCAAAAAATAAATAATTATTAATTTGTTGTTGTTGAGATTTTTGATATATTTGATCAATTAAAATACTAGTATAGCATTAATAAACTATAAACTATTTTGTTAAGTAAAAACTAAAAATTAAGAACGCATCTAGAATTTACTAATATGTTAAAGTTTTAAGCTAAACGGTATGCACTACAATTTTAAAATAGTTTTAAACAAATTAATACTATATAACTATAGTCTATAATATTATAATATAATGTATTATAAATATAGATACAACGTATTAACAAATATCAAATCTGCTTTGTTATAAGTTTTAAAATATTGAAAGTGATTAAACAAGCATAATAATTTTTAAAACCAAAAATTATAAACGGATAAATAGTTTTATCATTTTTTTTCAAATGATAACATATTAATTTCAAATGATTTTTGAAATCCCAGAATATTTAACTGAAAGTAGGGGGCCACGTGAAGTTGGCCTCCCCACCAACACAAAAAAAAATTATTCCGGAAAACCCTAAGGTATGCAAATTCTGAAAATTGCATAGCAATTAGCAAATTGATTGCAAGATAAAAGTCTAAAAAAATACATATTATAATAATGTTACAGTTTACGATAAGTTGTAAAACAAAAATATATAAATAAATAGGTAATGAAAAATGCAAGACCCACTAAATAATAAAAAACCAAACTAATATACATCCAGGTTAATTATTAGGTAGGCATATGAGTTATACAATTTTAGATGTTATAATTTTGTATTGACTCGTTGTACCTGATTTACTAATTAAGTTATATTATGACTTTTTATTATAATTTTTAAGTATTTTTGGGATGTAGGTTAATATGAATTATTATAATTTTTCAACTATTACCTATATCCGTTGAGTATGTATAGCCGTATATATTATAATTAATAACTTGGAAGTTATAAAATTGTTCAACGCGAAAGTCTGGATTCTGTAGTTTAAAGTGAGTGGGGCTACCGTGAAGTTGGCCCCCCCCACACGAAAAAATGAATTCCGGAAAAACCAAAGGTTAGGTTAAAGGGAAAAGTATGAAGTTCCAAATTCGGAAAACTAGGTTCCAATTAGTTCCAAATAAGTTCCAAAATATTGGATTGATTGCAAAATCATGCAAAAGTCTGTAGTCTGTAGTATTAAGTGGGGGGCTACCGTGAAGATGGCCCCCCCAAAACAAAAAAATGTATTCCGGAAAAACCAAAGGTATGCAAATTCTGAAAATTGCATAGCAAATTATAGCAAATTGATTGCAAAATCATGCAAAAGTCTGGAGTCTGTAGCATTAAGTGGGGGGGCTACCGTGAAGTTGGCCCCCCCACACGAAAAAATGAATTCCGGAAAAACCAAAGGTATGCAAATTCTGAAAATTGCATAGCAAATTATAGCAAATTGATTGCAAAATCATGCAAAAGTCTGGAGTCTGTAATTTTAAGTGGGGGGGTACCGTGAAGTTGGCCCCCCCACACGAAAAAATGAATTCCGGAAAAACCAAAAGTATGCAAATTCTGAAAATTGCATAGCAAATTATAGCAAATTGATTGCAAAATCATGCAAAAGTCTGGAGTCTGTAATTTTAAGTGGGGGGGGCTAACTTCACGCACATCAAAATGTTTTTAACTATACAACATATGTAATCATAACTATTATCTTTATGACAATAATAATAATAGTAATAGATAATATCATCACAAGAAAAAAATCAAACAGCATAAACACAACAGAGTCTCAACCAGAAGCGGAAGAACTTAATGCAAACCAAGACGTACCACTAGAAAGTATTGACATAGTCGAGTTTCCACTTACACCGAGGAACAGCCCAGCAGGCTCATATCCACAACTACGTACATACCTGGAGTAGAAAAGGAAGTCAGGGACTTCCAGCTTCGAGGGGAGGCATGTAGTAAACCGACGAGGTCGCTTTACTATATATATATTATATAAGTATTCTAAGTTTGACAATAACAAAACTATAAATTAGAATTTACGTGTCTTGCTCTTAAGAATAACAAGTTCCTTTTTCCAAGAATCCACCTCCTAGACCCTACCGTGTACACTCAGGACGTACCGAGAACCATATAAATACGGGTCTCTGTCCGTCTTAGAATTAGAATTAGTCTACCATCCCATACTTGTAAGACTTAGTTTGGTCGTTGAGCCTGGTCCTCAACATCGCCGCCATTCTAAGTCTATTCCCAGTAATTTTTAAACAAGTGTAATTTTTTTTTTAGTAACTAATTTCTCGGGCAGTCGCTTAAGCGCTCTGTCCTCAAATTTATATATGTAACTTTTCAAACATTATACCTAATAAACTTTAATAAACTTATTATAACTACTACGGCGTAACTTGTTACTCTGTCAAACCTTCTCCTATGCAACACGTCAACGTCGTTGGATTCAAATATAAGCGTTAGTGAGGGATCACTACAACACTAAAGAATTTCCCAAAGCAATATTGTTGTGTGGACAGGGCCGTCCCGAAAGACAAATCATGGGGGGGTGGTTTGATGCATAATTTGCCAACTCAAAAAAAAAATTTTCTCGCTTCGCTCGACAACTACCTGCTACCTGCAGGCTACATGCATAGTAGTCAGCAGAAAAATTTTACACAAAATTACAGCATATTAAATATTTTATTATGTTCTTCATTTTACATTTTTTTAATTCTTATACTTATATAATATATATTCATCATATCTGATAAGTGTATAAGAATAAAATATTTTCAAAAACAAAATTTATAACACTGTTGACTGTTGTATATTTACTATAATACCTATAATTATAATTTAATAATATAATATAATATTCAAATAATATTTTTATATCAATAAAAAAATATTATCTATACCGGATTTTATTTATAATAAACTTAACACTAAATTTATATACGTCGGTTTTTTAAAATTAACCATTGATGTGCTATTTTATTTATATCCAAAAGGTCAACAATATCTTTTTCTACTCCCATTACAATTAAAGAGTTTAATCTCTCATCAGCAATTGTTGACCTAAGATGTGTTTTAATCAATTTTAGTTTACTAAAAGACCTTTCGTTTGATGCGACTGTTACAGGAGAAGTCAGTGCTAAACGACAAATTTGATTAGCACATGGTAAAATATGCTTTACTTCTTCTGCTTTTTCCATTAAAGAATTAAATGGTAATGTTCTATTTTCTTGTAACATACTAAATAATATTTCTAGTTCTGTTTGAACTAAATCATAATCTAGAAGATTTGCACCTACACTACTTGGTGGGAATAAAGAAATAGATTTCTTTACATTATCCAATGAAATATTGCTTTTATTAAATGGTTGAGAAAATAATGTGAATAATGGTTCAATAGAAGAAATACATGATCTTAAATTGTCATCTGTTAGTTTTAATAGGGTATCTAGAACCATTTTAAATTCTTTTCTGTAAAATAGATGCATTGTGAATTCAGCTTGAGTTGTTGCATTACAATCATATCGTTTAGGAGCTAATCTTTTACGATGATGGTTTTTAAAATCAGCTTCTGGGTCTGTTCCAAGTAAGATGGCAAACTCTTTAGCACTATTAATGAAATTATTCATTGTGTGATCATCAGAGTTGATTTCTGCCAACATTTTCATTGTGCTATCAATTACAGTTATTGCATCAATTATACATAAATTTTTTGCTTCTAGAGTTTCGGTAAGAAACTTCAGTTTGTACATAATATTTTTCATAAATGATAAAGAAACAATAAAATCAAATGAGAGTATTTGTTTTCGAATACCAAGTGCTTTCGATCTTGTTCCTTTATCAAAACATTTGTTTAATGATTGAATTTCATCGAGGCTTTCAATCACAGCTTCTAATGAATTCCATACAGCCTTAACGCTTTCAGCACGAGCAGTCCACCGGGTTCTTGACAAGTTTCTTAATTGTAATGCATTTTCAATTTTAGAAATTTTCTCATGAAGTAAGCCATATCTTTTATTACTTGAAGAAAAAAAGACATAAAGACTTTCCAACGTATCAATAGTATTTCCAATTATACTACTAGCATCACAACTATGTTCTAAGAACGTGTTCAACCTATGAGCTTGGCACGGTATAAATGTAATTTTGTGACCAGCTAGTTCCGAAAGTTTAACATGGGCCCCATTGTATTTTCCAGACATATTACTTGCAAAATCGTAGGATTGGAAGGATATTAATCCAGAATTTAATAAGTTACTTTCTAAAATGTTGATTATTTGTGATGCTGTACCCAAACCAGTTTTATCTGTTCCTTTTTCCATCTCCAAAAGTCGCTCAACAGCTTTACCTTGACTATTTACATAACGTACACATACTGCCAAACGGTCTTGATGTGATATATCTGGTGTTGTATCAGCAGACACTGAATAAATGTTTGCTTCTTTTATCTCTTTTACAATTATGTTACGTGTTTCTTTAGCTAGTAGTTCAATAAACTCATTTTGAGACCTTGGACTTAAATAAGTAACTTTATATGGCCGTGATGAAGACTCCTCAATCCAGCGTTTCATTAATAAATTATGCCTAGACAGAAGTTTAACCAATTGCATAAAATTCCCTCCACTTTCGTCACCATCACCTCGAAATGCTAATCCTTGTCGTGATAATGTTCGAGCAATATCAAACAATATAATTATAATTTGTTTGTTAAAATCTTTTTCTTGTTCCAACTTAATTGCTTCTTTTCTATTAGATTTGTTTAAAATTATATCAATGCGATTTTCAGTAGTCATAAATTGATAATAATCATCTAATGCTGCTTTATGAGAAGTACAATTAAAATGTTGTTGAAGTTTACCCAACTTTTTAACCCCACAGCTTTTCATCTTATGCCACTGGCGAACACCATGTTTCACCCATGCTGAATCTGCATAAGACCTTCCTGGACCATTAGAAAATAAAGAACATACAAAACAGTATACAGAATCGGTAACAATACTGTATTCTAATAATGGATATTCATTATACCACTTGGGATTAAAACTATGCTGTTTAATGTTTTTTATAGCAGTATTAATTGGGTACTTGGTAAATTTTGGCTGATGAGGTCCTAAAGCAATAAGGTATTGACGCTGAGATGTTGAAGCAACAGAACCACGACTGCCTGGATCATGATTTATAATATTATCAATAATATTATTAACTAGTTTTGAATTATCAGATGCTTTTGAGAATTGTTCTGACAAAATATTAGCATCTTTTAAAAATTCTTTAGAGTTTGATTTTATTCGACTGATAATTTGAATGCTTTCCAATAGGAATATTACTGGATTTGGTAATGCTTCTGATTTTAATTTAGATAAAATGTTACCACACTCACTTAAGTCTGCAACAATATTTTCCAATTTACCAGCACATGATAACCAATTTACTTCATTATTTTTAAAGTCATCGGTCTCCACTGGAACTGACTGAGATACACAAGTTACATGTACCTAAAATCATATTGTAGCAAATAAGTTATTTAAAATATTTTATAAAGAAAATTATACACAACGATACCTCAGAAATAGGAGCAACAGGGATATTTTCATCATTTTGAACAAATTCATCTTCTAATATTTTTTCAGAATCAATATTATTGTTCTCCTTATTTACTATTGAATTTGAAATATTATTTTTCTAAAACAAAAAATGTATTATATTAGGTACTAAAAGTTAAAACTGTTCCATGTGTATAACATAATAAACAACTACTAATGAACCTACTTTAACTTTTTACATTCAAGTAAATGTTATTTTTTTCTCCTTTATAGAAATAATGTTTATTTAAATAACAAAAAGTAACATAATAACATGATTACAATGTACAGACATAATAATAAAGAAGAGGCATAACATATGCATATTTTAATAACAATCACAACTATTATTGAACTTTATAATAAATTATAATAGCCAATAGGTACATACCAAATCTCGCTTTTCTATGATTTTTGAAGTCTTAGCTGCACTTTGAAAAGGGTTTTCGGGAGCACCTACATGTTTAATATTGACTGACTTTCCATAGTGTACTTTTTCTTCGTGTTGTTTTTTAAAATCGTTGTTAAATATACTGCCACATTT
>JANEHU010002168.1:0-10904 GCA_027563435.1 Nasonovia ribisnigri
TGTATAACTTAATTGAACCATAAAGTATTTGATCACATGGCTGATTCCCTAATATTTGTTTATATAATATGTAGGTATGTGAATAAATGTAAAATAAATGTAAACATTGCCTGCTTTATAAATGGTGGACGACTTTAACATCAGTCACAACTGTTGTATAAATATGGCTATCTAGTAAAGTTGTTGTACAAATCTCTCATGGCACTTACTGATTGTCGTTAATATGTTGCTTTTTTTTATAAGGGGGTACACGTTGTTTGCTTCTTGCTATAGGTTATCGCAGTGGCTATTATTACGTTCAACGCGGAAGTCATATTCGGAAGGCGAATTGAAACGAAAATAGTACTCACTACACTATAAACCTAATTACTTGACAAAATCTTTTTTATGTTATTTTATCATGCACGGACTAAGATAGTATAGCAATACTTTTCTGCGGCGGAGTGGTCCATTACTCCATTGTTGAATTGTTTAGTGTTGGCCTGCAATAATGCGTCAATACGTCAATTAGTGACAACGAGTAAAGCCGCCAATGCATGTATGCAACTTACGGGTAAATGCATTATTGGATTAAGCGTGGAATAGGTATTGGGAAATAAATAATTTTAACAATGCTTTGAAATATTCTTATCGCTAATGATCATGGAAAAACCATTTGAACATTTTTTATCACTATAATTTCAAAATATTATTTTACCCATAGACAAATATAAACAACAATTTTCGATATAATACCTATGTAGAAACACACGAACTAAGATACTATGGACTGGAAACGACATGATAATCGGTTGATAGGAGTGCGGCCAGTTTTTGTTACGGAAATTTTATGGTGGGGGAAATTAACCGACTCTGCTGTACCCTGGTGGTGAATACCATGAACTTTAGATATACTTATTATAAACCTAAAAATAATCTAAACATAAATCTTGTTCTATCATGTAACATCATGCCAATACAATTAACACAATACATCAAGTATGTAATAGAATTTGATTCATTATATTTCACTTACCTTGCACAGTTGCCACAGTTGCATAATACGCAAGTCATACAATCGTAGGTACTAGGTACATAGGCAACTTACTACTTTAATTTTTAAAATGTCAAGAAAATGTTCAATTATTAATTGCAAGAGCTTTGACGGCGAGTGTGCATTTTTTGGTGTTCCTAAAGCATCTATTCTGTAGATACTTGGACTAAGATTGTATCAACAATCAATGGTCATGACACTAAAATTAAATTTGTTTGTGAAAAACATTTTCTTCCTAAAGATATAATAAAAAATTATGCTGCCGAAGTTAAAGTATGTATACATTTAATAATTGGGTTTTTAAAAATTTCTTCAATTGAAAGAAATATAAACTATTAACTTAATAAATTTAGGACATAAATTTTCCAAATAGAGCTAGATTTAGTTTAGTTAAAGGTGCTATTCCTCAACTTCTTCAGCAAAATGTTGAAAAACATAATGAATGTGATTTTTCTGTAATTGAGGTAAGCTATGGCATGGATTAAAAATAGTAGTATTCAGCAATTGAATTATGTAATATGATTTAAATTTTAAAGGGTATATATATATACCTATATGTATAAATTAAGATACCAAGATACAGTATACAAAAAAATTATATTTATATTTAAAAATCTTGATCACATTTTTTCCAACATTATAAAACACTAAAATAGCATAGTCACATATATTTAATTATTTGTTTGTTTATAATGGTTAAATTTAATTAAATAGAATTTATCTGCAAATTTGAAAAATATTCAAGATAATATCATTTTACCAAAAGGGTGGTATAAACATGATGATGAAGTTGTTTTAACATATTTTAAAGTAAAATATGAGAGGACTGAGGAATCTGTTAAAGTTATAATAGAAAAACAAATTGTAATTACTGAAGATCAAAAAATTATGTATTTTGTAAAAGATAACACAATTACAGAACAATGTTTAGGAATAAAAAATGTAACAAATTCAATAAATGAGAAAATACAATGTTCAATTGATCTATTTGATTCTAAGTCTCTATGTTCAGTTCAGGTGGTCCGAGTATAATAGATTATCCAGGTATTAATGGTGTTTAAGTATTAACTGTGTTTACACATTAATAGCTTATGAATTATGATAATCACCACCAGACTACAGCACAATCGGTTAATTTCCCCCACCAAAAAAAGTCCGTAACAAAACTGGGCCGCTGTTTTGATTTTCGTTTCCAGTCCATAGTATCTTAGTTCGTGAAAGCACACGATTTAAGATAGTACTATCTTAAACCGTGGTAGAAAGTCTGTGTACTTTTCTTTGTTTTTGAAATTATTCAAAGTTGTATAAACATTGATAATATAAAATATGATAAATGAGTAAATTACGTAATTGTAGCCAGTAACTGAAGTGTGTAGATTACAATTTACAAGTTACAACATATTACTTATTAGTATATTACCGAGTCAGTTAAATAGTCAATACTTTAATTATATTTCTGATTTAATTTCAAAGTACCACTAAGAAGTAAGAACATTTACTCAGTACTGCAGAGTAATTTTAATAGAACATATTTTAAAATTTTTGCTACCGGTAGGTACGGAATAATAATATAGGTCTACAACAAGACACAAGCATACTATATTAGTTGCTTCTTTGGAAATATTACTTTTTATGTAAAATTAATTTCTTAAATATTTATTTTTTTAAAACTAATATATAAATTGAATTTGTGCAGTTTTGTTCCTAAGTAAGTGTTATTAGTAAGTAATATTTAATTAAATATGATGTACAGTGTTTTGAAAAAAATCATGAGGACATTGCATCAACAACTGTTGTCTTCGGCTTCCACATCCACGACATGGTAAATTTTTGTTCACCAGTTAAAATAGTGTGCTGTTTATTTTGTTATTAGAGTGTATTGACCTATTATCAAACTTTAGGGTGAGAACATTATCTGTGTTCCCTCGTTGGTTTTTATGATTTTTTAATTTAATTAAGAACATTTTCAAATATTAATGCTCTACATACTTATAATACACTTAAAAATTAAAACATTGTAAAAAAAACCAACGAGAAAATATAGGTAATGTTCTTACCCATAAGTTTGATAATAGTTTGAAATTGGTTGAGCTCTTGAAGTACTTGGTTTTATGAAGCGCAATAATAGACTATGTACGTCCATCCCTTGTCTTCGTTCCGTCTACTTTTCTCTAGTTTGCTCTATTCTAGAATATGGCACAGTTGTGTGGCAACCATATTTGACTAGGGACCAATTACGTATTGAACGGGTTCAAAACCGATTTCTTTCCTATGCTGTTTATATCCTTTCTATTTCTCACCCTCTTCATGACTACACTTCCATTAGTTCATCCTAAAATATTCCTACTCTTTCCTCTCACCGCTTTTATACAGACATCCAATTCATTTCATCGTTACTAAATGGCTCTAATGATGCCCCCGATCTTCTTTCTTCTATTTCTTTTCGTATTCCTGTCTATCCAACTAGAAACCACTCCTTAAATTACATCACGAACTACACCCACAACCATCCTATACATAGAATGCTTCGCCTTCTTAACTCCACTTCAAACTATTGTTTCTTGTATTATACTAAGCTTATTCTTATTTTAGTTTTATTACCACACTTGTATTATATGATATCACTGTATATACATAACAATTAGAATGCTGTGATATTTTCTTAGTTTTTTTTCTTTTTTATGAGTATTATAAATTATTAGCATACTCAAATTTTATATTTATATCTATATTACCAATAATTTAAACATTTATGTTATAATTTTCAATAACATGTATATACTACCAACTGTAATTGCCGATTGGCGTTAATTAAATAATAAATAAATAAATAATAGGTGAATTCACTTTAATATCAAAAATTCAAAACTAACAGCACACTATTGAAACTAGTGAACTAAAATTTGCAATTTTGTACAATAGATGGAGACAACATATGCGGGTGTGATTTCCTCTTAAATTTCCTATTATATTATTCAATATTTATTGATATAGGTATTTGATTGGTATTTTTAATTGACAATTAAAATGTACATGATGATAAGTTAAATTAAAATTAAATTTTGTTTTTTGGTAGATATATATTTTCATTATTAATTTATATTGTTTAGTGATTATATTTAATTTTATATACGTCTAAGATTCCTGATTGCTACCACGTACTGTTAAAAAAAATTACATAATAAAAAATAAATATTTTATAATTTGTATTCATATTTATGAAGATTTGTAATTAAATTAAATTTTGATTACTTTCAGTTTATTTTGTGGAATACTGTTATGAGTAATCCTAATCAAAATAAATGGAGATTTGGCGGTCATTGGAAAAAATATAAAAGTAAAAATAATCAACAAAAAAATACTACAAATATTGAATCTGATGTAAATATTAATAATGAACATTTTAAAGAATGTCCATTTCACGGATGGCAGCTTTATTTTCCAAATGAAAAATATGATGAAAATAGTATAGCCGTAAAATGTATTTTAGCTAGTGTATCATTTTTAAACACACATGAACAAAATATTTCTATTGAACAACTTGTAGAAAATAAATCATATCTTTTAAATGTAGAGTCTTTAAACCAAGATGAAGATTTCACCACAGTCTGGTCACAATTTTGGGACGATTTAACAAACCGCCCAAATTACACATTGCAATGTTTAGGACTTGCTATCCATCAATATGCATTGGAAGAATTAAATAAAAATATTCATGATGACTGTACTAAGTTCAAAAATTTGCCAATGATTCATCCTAGAATTATAAATTTTGGTCCAATTTTTCATTTAAAAAATTTAAGAGCTGATACAGATGGAAAACTTATTTTAGTCCATGGAACTGTAATAAAAGCCAGCAGTTTGAAATTTCAATGTTTGTGGTTGGGATTTGTGTGCAATGCCTGTGGCTCAGTTCAAAATATCAAACAACCTGATGGTATATTTTTAAAACCAAAACAATGTAGCAATGCTGCATGCCGTATTCGTTCATTTTCTATTTGTAGAAATTCACCACTTACTCAGACTATTAACTGTCAAACTATTAGAGTTCAAGAATTACAAAGCGATGACCAAAGAGAAAGTGGTAGAGTACCCAGAACTGTTGAATGTGAACTTACAAATGATTTGGTTTATACTTGTATCCCCGGAGATGTTGTTACTGTAACTGGTATTGTGAAGAAGAAATCATGTAATACTGGTAAACAAAATGCTCAAAGTAAAGAATCTAACATTTTTATGCAATATGTTGAAGTAATATCCATACAAAACAATAAAAACCAGTCTAAAGGAAAGGTTACTAGTACTGCATTTCAGTTTACGATGAGAGATTATTACTGTATCCAAAAACTCCATTCAAAACCATATCTTTTTGAATTGATGGTAAATTCATTATGTCCAGGGATCTATGGTCATGAAATGGTGAAAGCTGGTATGTTGCTTTCACTATTTGGAGGAAGTAATTGTAATTTAAATCAAACACGTGGAGATATTCATATTTTAGTCATAGGTGATCCTGGTCTTGGAAAATCACAAATGCTTCAGTCCGTGTGCAACATCTCACCACGGGGTGTGTTTGTTTGTGGAAGTACATGTTCATCAGCTGGACTAACTGTTAGTTTGACTCGAGAGAAAGGTATTGATTTTTCTTTAGAAGCTGGAGCTGTTGTTTTAGCTGATCAAGGTGTGTGTTGTATTGATGAATTTGATAAAATGACTCAAGATCATAATACATTACTAGAAGCTATGGAACAACAAACAATAAGCATTGCGAAAGGTGGAGTTATTTGTTCTTTACCTTGTCGTACTACTATAATGGCTGCTGCAAATCCAATTGGTGGACACTATGACCGAGATAAAAGCGTATTAGATAATTTGAAAATGAGTCAAGCAATGTTATCTCGATTTGATTTAATTTTTCTACTTATAGACATACCGGATGAGTTGACTGATAGACATCTTACTGAACATGTGCTTAATATACATACAAATAAGGTGAAGCAGTCCCAGAATATTACCAATTCTTCTGAAATTCATAGTTCACTGAAAGAGCGATTATCACAATTTAGTAAAAACAGTGACTATATTTCTCAAGCAGAATTACGTAAATATATTGCATATGCGAGAAAATATGTTTCGTCTCCAACTCTGTCTAATGAAGCCAAAGAAATGTTACAACAGTTTTTTATTGAACTACGTACTAACAATTTAAGCTATGGTATTCCAATAACTGTAAGACAGTTAGAGTCATGTATTAGACTTGCACAAGCACGTGCTAAAGTAGAACTTCGAGAAGAAGTGACTGCAAAAGACGCTTATGAAATAATTGAACTGCTTAATTTTAGTCTTGTAAAAACTCAATGCGATGAATTCAGCGGATTTGGATTCAAAAAAAGTGTAAAAAAAACAGGGATTCGAGCTCAATCACGAAAATTATTAGCTGAGTTACAAAGACTTGGTAAAACAGAACGAATGTTTAGTATAGATCAAATGAAGTTATTTTCAAAACAGTTAAACATAGCCACTTTAGATTTCTATAATATTGTAGACTTATTAAACAATGAAGCAATTATAATTAAAAAAGGAAACAATATGTATGAGTTAAAAGTTTAATAAATATTGATGTTGGAAACCGTTACAGTCTTTATATTTTTTTGTATTAATATTAGCTAAATGCGTTAAATTACTATGTTTGAATTAAAAATTAAGTTGAAATCTAGGATATGTTAATGGATATAGCATTTTCTGAATCTAAATTCTGAATGATAAAAAATAATGTATTAATTTTCTACACTATACTTACAATTAGTACCTATTTTATTTTAAACAATATCTGTTTAGTTTTTAATACTTAAGTATACAATACAATTTAATTTGTATTTATCTAGTAGCTATTATGTTTTAATTTTAAGGATTTTTTTCAATGTGTTCAATAAATAAAATATACTGCATAGCATGCACATAGGTAACATCATTAGAGGCATTTGGATGGGGTGTCTATGTCCAATATTATTATACACCATTATATGTACTCGAAGAAACTGTAAATCAGACTTATAATTATAATTATCACATTATACTTTAATATTCTACAAACAAGACTACATTTTAAACTATTATTTAGGTAAATTTTAAATTAAATTAAATTATATAATTGTTCAGCAAATTTTAATGTTAATGTCTAAAAAAAAATAAAAATACTGATTGGTGCTACAATGCAATAAGTCTAAATACACAATGCAAAGACAACTGATTTGATAATTTTTATATACTCTAGATTTGTTTTAATTTATTTAGTAATTATGTAAGACTGAAAATACTGAAAAACTGAAATACTAAAATGTACAATTTGTATTTAATTTACTATCCAAATTTATGTTCAAAAGTTAGAGCAAAATACAAATAAAAATTCTTATAATTACATTTCCTATAATGACATAATGTTATAGATGGACAGATCAAAACTATGTGGATGTAAAGGAGTTAGAACTTGTTTTGTATGTGAAAAAGAATTCAATTTAACTCCTACCATCAATTCTGAAAGTTTAAAAGTTAGTTACTATATACATTTTTATTTATTATCTTATTTATTACATAGTTTAATTTTTAGAAATTATCAAATGCATCATATTGTTCTTACTGCAATTTACTATGGAGTGGTTGGAATGCATATGAATATAAAAACCATCCAAATCATACTGGTACATCATACTATTTAGATGGCATTTTCATTGAACATGAATTTATCACGGAAGAAGAAGAAACAATGCTAATTAAGAATTTAGATGATATGCCTTGGGATGTATCACAAAGCGGCCGTAGAAAACAAGTAAATACATTTTGTCTTTATTACTGTTGATTTATATAAAAGTAAAAATTTAATTTTAGAACTTTGGACCTAAGTGTAACTTTAAAAAGCGTCGTTTATCAATGGGCAATTTCAATGGTTTTCCATTGTCCACAAAGTTTGTTCAAGATCGTTTCGATAAGATTCCAATTATGAAGAATTATTTTACAATAGAACAATGTTCATTGGAATACAGACCAGAAATAGGTGCATCAATTGATCCTCATGTAGACGATTGTTGGATTTGGGGTGAAAGAATTATAACATTAAGCTTACAATCTGATACTGTTCTTACTTTAACTCCACACAAGATCAAATATAGTAATCAGTACAACATAGACTATATACCAAATGTCAAATGTTTGCCAATTCCAGTAAATCGTGTTAATTATCCAATTGATGTTGTGCGAATATTAATGCCAAGAAGATCGCTTTTAGTTTTATATGGAAAACCTAGATATTTATGGGAACATAGTATTCTCAGAGAAGATATTCATGAAAGAAGACTTTGTATTGCTTACAGAGAGTTCACACCGCCTTATTTAAAAGGGGGAGAAAAGTATTCTGAAAGCTGTGATATATTACAAAAAGCTAAATGTTTTTGGTAAAAATAAAATATTTTATTTGAATATAATATGTGTTTTCTATGATTTTAGTTTATAACTTATTATCAATAATATAGTTAACAAGAATCAGTACAACATATTATGTCTTACAAATTAACTCTTATAGCCACCAGACACACACCTCTACATTCCACATCTATGAAAAATGTAATTGAACACAATAATATGATATTATAATTTATAAATGATTAAATAATAATAAATTATTTTATACAAAATTCAAATATCCATTGACCATCTTATACCAAACCATTTTTAATGTAAATTTTATAATTATAAGCCCTTGTTACCATTACTGATTGGTATTTATTATTTTTAACTTATTTATATACACAACACATTTACATATATTAATAAAGTTTAAACCGTTTGCAAATAAATCTATAATATCTTCTAATGTTCATATTATTTATCTCTTTATATTATTATAAAAAAAGTATTTATTAGTTGAAAAATAGATGCAAGGTTGACATTATTGTTTCAATAGTATGCATGATTTTAAACTTGTTTATAACTTTGTTGAATAGACTTTGACAGTGAGCATGACAGCATAATTCCCACCAACTATAAAAGTGAATGTTAATAGTTTGAATATTATTATTTTCTTATATTTGTTAATAAATTATATTCTGATTCATCGAACCTGCAAAAACGCTATTCCTATAGTAACACCACTTAATGTACTGGCATTTTCTTTTACAATTTTTGATAATGACACATAACACGGTTGCCTGTAAACAGTTGGTTCAGATGCTGTACAATTTTGATGATCTATTGCTCCGTCATATGATCCACAACAAGACATAGGTAATTGGTTTTCAAGTATGGGATACCAGTCATCCAATTTCTCAGCTCCACAACAATGTAACTTAATTTTAAACAAAATAATTAATTAGTTAAATTGAAAAAGTATCATTATTCGTTCTTCAAAATAACCGTAGGTAGGTATTGTTTGAAAATGATCAAATTCAATTTAATTTCTATAAAAAGGCGTATTTAATTTCGACTTTCAATGCATCTTTTTTAGATGTATACCTAACCACCATGGGCTATAATTAGATTGTATCTAGTGGGATAATAACTGACTAACAGCAATAATATTATGCTATTTCTGGATATATACCTAGCAATCTATATTAATAATTGGCAATGTTTGTGTTGGTGTGTGTGTGTACTGTGTAATAGCGATTCAAAGCCGAGTCTATCGCACTCGTGATTCTGAAACTTGATACATAGGTAATCTTATACCCCGAGGATGTGCTCCTCGAAGCCAAATTTTAAAGAAGGGCTCACAGTGATTTATTGGTTAACGAAAAGTATAGAATGGACTTAGGTTACAGGAAATAAAATAGTTAGGTATCATAGTTGGTGTAATTTGTAATCTTTGTTTTATATTTGATCAAAACAACCCAAACTAACGTGTTAATAAATTGTTTACATTTAACAAAGTTTAAGACAGTGTATTTGTTACGGGATAGGAACGCTGTGTACTATCAACTATAATTAATAAATATATTATGTACAATATAAAATCATGCTTAAAACTTAAGGCTTTTATGCAAACACTAATAGTCCACTGTCCACAGGCTACTCAACCCTTATATGTTGAATATAATTGATTCGAAAAACTATCATTTTTTTTTTATTTATGTATTAACGTAAATCTATATATTTCTGCAGTACCTATACCTACATTTAACGGGGTTTAATTGGGTATAAAATTCACGGGTATCGCCGGTCATGATCAGCTATAGTAGTCATAGTGTAGGTAAAATATTGATATATTTGTAGATTTTTTACTACCTATATAATAATTAATCGATAGGAAAAATAAAAACAGCATTGTAGATTCTAACATGTTTCCACTTCACTCAAAATTTAAAAATATTTAAAACAAGTTGTATTTTTATCAAGAATCTTACTGAAAAATAAAACGTTTTGTTATTTAAGTTTCATTGATATCGATTAATTTGAACTCATCAGTCGACGATAGCGAATAAATATACATATTCATGGCTACGTTAGGTTACCTATAATATTGGGAATAATAAATTATGTGAAATTATTGGGATCACATGCAAGCATTATTGATTATTGGAGTTTGGAGACCAACCATATGCAATTATTTTCATACCTGCTACCTACTTAAGTGTAAAAATGTGTACTTTGTAGTAGCCCGAGTAGGTTATATATACAGCCCGATACAGGTACCTACATAACGTGTAATCGTCAATGATCGATTTTTAATTTTTGTACATTATAGATAAAATAAATAAATTTTATATTATATTATATATTATTACTCATTGTAAATGTCAAAAATATAATTCAAAAATTAGGGTTCAGCTATAAGCATATTAAAACCAAGAATACTATAGATATATCTACTAAAAATTATTCA
>JANEHU010002169.1:0-58595 GCA_027563435.1 Nasonovia ribisnigri
ATATAGGATTAATTTCTAACCGTCAGTTTCATAGGCGTGTTGAAACTGAAAAAAGACATTTTCAGTTTTCACATTTATCTAAGGTTGTAAAAAATCAAGAAACTAAATGTTCAAAGGACCTCCCTTTGATGGAAAAAGATAATTCCAATAACATAACCGAAACAATTATTCCAGGAGATAATATTATTTCCAGTACTATGGCTGTAAGTAAAATATGTATAATTTTATAAATATATTTTTATTTTAACTATCATCGGACTTGGGGCAATTTTGAAATTAAACTGTAAATAACTTTAAGATTAATTAATCTAGATGTATTTTCATTGCAACATTTTTTTTTGTTTAGTTTGGTTCTTTAATTTTTGTTGGATTTGAACCACACTTTTTTTTATTGTTTAAGGTGGAACAATAATGGGGAATCTTCTATCGACATTTCTAATGTTAGCTATGAAAAGAAAATCTTTTATGAATTTAAAACTGAAAAATAGTTTGAAAATTGTCAAAAATTAAACTTTATATGCATATAAAATGGGTCTAAAAGCTTGAACAATTAATAAAAGTTTCCTCATAACTTGTTATAATATAAATTTTGATACAATGAAGATTTGTACAAAATTAGTCAATATCACGAAAATTTGGAACTCATTTTTTGGTTACAAATTTATAAAATATTAAATTTCTATTGCTAGAGATTGGAAATTTAAAACAATATCTCTCATAAGTGGGTAATATTATTATAACCAAATAATATATTAGATGTTGCAAAATTAGATGTTTTAACGGAAATTAACAATATTCGTTATTTCATTACTATTATTAAAATAAATTACTTAAAAACTTAAATAAATATTGAACATAAAATTAATTAATAAGAATTAATAACTACGTTTAAAATGTTATACTGTGACACTACCAAAGTGGTTTTAAATATTTTTAAGATTACAACACAATAATTGTTTTACATAAATTAATTTATAAGAGATGACCGGTGGTGGTATAACTAAAAGATAATATATTTGCCGCCCCGTTTGATGATACTAATATGCTTTAAATACAAATAATAAGCGTTTATTTCAAAAATATTTTTTTTTTAGGAATTGTTAACTGCTAAAAATGCTCTACAAATCGTGACTTCTAATCATTGTGCATCACCAATTAAGACAAGCACAAGCACAACATCTGTATTTTCCATTGAACAAATTGAAAAAAACATTTGTGATTGGAAAATTGTTCATGGTGTAACCAGAAATTGTGCAAATGATGTATTGAAAATTTTTAAAAATGCTGGAATTAATATTACCCAGGATATCAGAAACATTCTTAATACACCAAAAAATCAACAAATCACAGAGATAGAAAATGGTACTTACTTAAATTTAGGTATTTTATTTATAATTAAACCACATTTAGAAAACATTATTCAGTTATTACCTTATAATATAACTCTTAAACTGAGTTTTAATATTGATGGGATTCCATTAACTAAAAGTTCCAAAACACAATTTTGGCCAATTTTACTATCAATTTTAAATGTTCCAATACTTTCAAATACTATTTTCCCTGTAGGTATATTTCATAGTTTCAGTGGAAAACCAAAAGATTTAAATCAGTTTTTAAAACCCTTTTTAGATGAATTAAAAATACTATTAATAAATAGTATAATTATTGAAGATAAGCAAATTAACTTTGATTTATGTCAAATTGTGTGCGATGCACCCCGCAAAAAGCTTTTTGTTAAATGCTAAAAATTTTAATGGTTATTATGGTTGCAATTCGTGTGAGGTCAAAGGCAAATCATCAGACTCTAAAATGTGTTTTTTAAGTACCAACGCTGCTTTACGAACCAATGAATCATTTAGAAACAAAACTAATAAGGAATACCATAAGGATGATGCTGATTCTCCTATTGTACAACTCCCAATAAATATTACTGATGTTGTTGTTTTAGATCCAATGCACTGTGTTTTCTTAGGTGTTATGAAACGTTTATTAGAGTTCTGGATGAAAGGTAGAATAGGTCCTAACACACCAAAAGATCAATATATCATTTTGGAAAACAATGATATTGTTGTTATTCAATCAATTCATCGAAGTTATTTTAATAACATATTTAAATTAACTGTTACAAAGTTTTTTAATGTAAAAAGCTTATTTACACAACCAATAATGTCAAATAGGTATTGTAGGCATTTATTTAATTGACCATTCATTAAAATCAGAGCCATTTGATATTATACTAAACAACTTTAAATACAAATGTTTTTTTTGTAAAAATGTGTGATAATCAGGGTATTGTTATTCAATTGTGTCATTAACTTAAAATTGTTTTTTTTGCTATTTTTAAATTGTTTAAAACCAATATTTTTATAGCACCTAGCTATACGAGTATGTTGTATGATTTATGGATATATCAATTTAATCATAATAATTCAGGATATACCTAGCTATATATTATATATTATTATTAAGTACATACAAATTTATATGTGTAATACTTTTATCTATTATCAACTGTTTAATATAATTATATTGACATAAAATATTCTATTTCTTAATTATTATACTATGTAAATAATATTGCATTATAATATTATAATATATATTATATAATTTTATAGGTATCTAAAGTAACCTAAATATATTTTTATTTTTTTTTTTTGGTTAATAGGTGCAACATGTGTTTATATCCTAGCTGTGTTTTTTTTGATCAATTTATCATCATGTCCATAGCATTAATAGTTCAAAATAGTAATACTGCAGCTATATATTATGTGAAAATAAAAACAATATATAAAATACATTTTCATCTGTGTTATTTTATTGTTATAAACCTATTTATGTTGTATTAGTTTTTAACCGTTATATGTATCTATATACTTTATACAATATTGTTGAAGGATTTTATTATTAATAATTAGATCATATAATATGTGTGTATTATATTTAATATTTAAACATGTCTACATATAATATAATATTATATAAATATGACAAACCAAAAAGGATATAATGGAAAACTTAAATACAATCAAATGTGCCTGTTATAATTTATCAGTGGCGTTAAAGTGTTTAAAATATAGTAAGATAATGCGTAAGATATTGTACGTACATTCTGGATTTCCCCCATCACCCCCCCCCCACTTTTTAAATTTTACAAATTTATCAAAGCACCTACAAAATGCAATTTTTAATGTTGGATCCCCACAGTATCCTGTGGTGCCCCCCTCTAAAAAATATACTAGTTTCCATACTGCTATGATATTATATAATAATGTCATAGATAAATAATTAGGTCATCTGTGGCACCGCTGTAGGTTAATATTAATCACTTAATACTTATTCATAAAACGTTCCTGAAACTGTTAAAATAATGATTATGCAATGATACTTTGAAACATAAAAGGTATTTTGGGATTGTTACTGGTGTGTTCAACTAATAATTACAAAAACATAATATTTACGTTTTTTTGAAACATCAAAGGTTTTTTAGAAACGTTTAATGAATGATCCAAAAAAAAGTTTAAATTACATGTTAAATTTAACAGTACAAATACGATTTTCTGTTGTTTAATAAAACACGGCATATTGTGTTCCTGTTACGATCCAATAACAGTAATGAAACTATTAAATATTAATGTAAACGTTTCAAGTTTTTATGAAACAACACAGTGAGGTTACATGAACATAAATTTGTCTAGTGGGCGGGGATTTAAGTGACGGGGCTTTAATTATCTGGGGATCTAATGGACACGAGGAATCTATTTGACACCGGGGGATCTAAATGACATGTGATCTATTTGACACAGGGATTCAAAAGACGCCGGGGATCTAATGGACGATAGAGGATCTACAGTGCAGGGGACCTAGGCGTCCGTTTACCCACAGCGCGACCTGTGGCCGTTGAATTGTGCGTCTCGTTTCAGAACGTTATCAGGAGCGGAGTTTGGTCTAGTTTTCGTGTTTTTCTCTTAGTCGTGTCGTCTGGATTAACAAATAATCGAGTGGTTTGGGGTGCGCTGTCCAGCCTGTCCATAAGTTAATTTTGTTTATAGGTTCATGTTTCTGATTCTAACCTCATAATTCTTGTTTGTGCTTCTTGCTGTCGGCGTTCATTGTGATTTACGGAAGTAGTGCGTTGCTCCTTAGTCCTTAATATAGTACAAATGTTTTTTTTTTTCATACTACATGTTAACGCATTATAAATGTATAATAGGTACATCGATGTTGTAATGAAAACTGTAAACAATTAAACTCTATAGCAGTAAGTACTATTTATGCTGACCTGTTGACAAAGCCACAAAGCTTACGCCGCACACAAGGTGTGTCGCCACTGCAATCTAACTTGACAAAGTATAATTTTTTTTTTCATCGAAAATCAAAATTCAAGAAAACGCTGTGCCACTTCGCAAGTAAGTTTACACAGACTCAGTTATTGTATCTTATTGTTAATCATTGGTTTCGCATGATTGTTTTGATCTATCGTTTGGGGAAATAATTGTACTCTGGAATTACTTCTTTTGGGGCCACAATTTAAATTTGGTCTCGAAATAGATAGGTACCTAAAAGTACGGTTTCCAAGCTGTGACTGGTTGTTGCGGCTGGCCGCAATGACCGGCCGCACCATACTGCTCACGGACGAGTACAGCTGCCGGCCGCAGCGACTAATGCTGTTCCAACGACTAGTCGCAGCTTCGAAACCGTACTTTAATGCATTTTGACAATTGGATTAGACCAGACCGATTCCATTCGTAGTATAACCGTAGTGAAACAAATTTGATTTGATTTAATGTGTTTTTACTAAAACTTAAATAAAAGTTTTATCTCAAAGAACTATAAGGAATATTAAAATTTAACTAAATTAAATTATAGTTTATATTTTTATTATAATGTTGGAAGGGTCACTAGTAGGTCTTCTTCCATTATGTTTATCATATTCTTTTTTTTATGATCGCAGATTCTTATTGTACTAAATAAATAAAGAATATGTTTTACTCTTGTATTACCTATATCTTGGTTAAAAAGTCTGTGGTTTAGTACAACAACAATTGAACTATTTTGTTCATTGTTAGAAGGTGAAGTAATATTCAATAATATGGTTTTCAACATCCAAAACGGATAGGAATTTCAAGAACAAGTACCTAATTAAACACTGCAATAAAAAAATAATATATCAATTATTAAGGGCATTATCTCGGTAAAATAAAATTTATTTAAACATTTTTAGCCATTTTAGGAAGGTATTTTTTAATTTAGGCCCTAGTTATAACAACTTATGAGTAATCTAATAATACATTTTCAATCATTTTAATAGAGAAGAAAATGTTCATAATAATATAGCCCAAAAAAAGCCAAAATGTTATCTCTTCTAAGAAATGTTAGTATCTACATTATTTGTTGAAAATTCAGTCCCCCTACTGTCATTAATTTTTAAATTATAGCACAAGTAAATCAAAAAAGATTTTGTCAAAAACTGGTGTTAAGTAGATATTCCTGTTTTTCTGACAGTAGTTGTTTACCTGTCTCTTATGATTCCTACCTTTAGTAAATACATATAAGCAAGGCTGGTTAAATTACATAATATGTTACTTTTTTTTAGTAGCAACTTCTAACTTAACAAGTTAAATTTATTTCCATGTTATGAAATAAATTAAGTAAGTTAACAAATTGTATTTTCACTTACATTAAGTTAATTTTTTTCTCAAAACCGCAGATTTAAAATATTATATCTATTTTTAAAAATTAATTATATAAAAAAAAACAATAATTGAAATTTTAAATATTATAAATAATAAATAATAATTTATTACAATGGTTATAATTTACATATTCCCAGAATATAATTATAATATGTAGGGTAATATATTATAAACAAAAAGTTGAGAAAAAGATAAATACAACTATTAACTCAGAATCTCATACAACATTTGTATACTCATTAGGTATTATTATATTTTTAATTTACATTCGTAGAATTACAATTGAATTGAATAATATATTTGATGCTATATGTGTTGCTAATTAATTATATTCTAATAATGAATTTGGTTATTATTTTTTATTTTTTAAACAAATATACAATTATACATTATGCATTTGAATTATCTATCTTCTGTAAGCTATGCTTGTGGTGAAGATAGACAGTTACAAATTAATACTTATACTTACAACCTAAAATTAAATACAATTACTCTTACCGTTGTCTAGAGCGTTTTTTATAAAATGTGTTGCACTATATAAAGCATTCTCCGTTCCCAATCCTGAAAACAACCAAACTGATGTTTCAAAAGGAGTTCATATTTTTCTAAAAATGTTATGAGCCTGTTTTTAACAATTTTTTTCTAGTATTTTAGAAAAATTGCTAAGCATGGAAATTGGTCTATAATTATTTATACAAGTTTTATCCCCATTTTTATATATTGGTTTAATTATTGCCAATTTAAGTTTTTCGGGAAAAATACCATTTTTAATACTTAAATTATGTATATATGCCAGAGTGCTTATTTTACTGTCTATCATAAGCTTTAAGATCTTTACCGAAATATCATCCACTGCAGTAGGTATCATCTCTAAATTTATTTATAATTTCTCGAACATCAGATATTTTAATGTTTTCATTAAATAGACTATTAAATGATTTAGAAGTAATGTTCTCCTCCTCCATAAATGTTGACTCCTTAATATTACAAGCTAGACTGTTACCAATAGTTATAAAGAAATTGTTAAATATATTTGCAATATTAAGTGGCTCATTATTAACATCAATAGTGTTATCATCTAATTTAATAACTTTAATATTGTCATTCTTATTATTATTCTTATCTAAAACCTCTTTAAACCTCTTCCAAGTGAGTTTTGGACTAAATGATACCTCCTTAAATTTGTTCTTATAATATTTAATCTTTGCAGCTCGTATAATAATTGTTAATTTTTTTTTAATTTTTTTATAATACATAGCATGCGGAATAGCATGTCTAACATTATTAGGGTATTTTTTAACTTTTAAAGATAAATTTTATTTAATGAGCAAATAAGGCCAGCTGTCATCCATTCTGTAATCCTCTTATTTTTTGAGTTCACATTTTTGTTGTTAAAATTTTGGCAAAATTACCAACTTGTCAAGGAAAATATTCATACAATTATTTACATTATTGCAACTAAAAATATTTGACCAGAATTCATTTTTAAATTATTCGTTTAGATCATTATAATTGATCATTTTAAAATTACAACTATTTGAAACACTATTTTCTTTTATAACTTCTATTACCCAAACCGTGGAAAAGTAATCAGAAATATTAGCCTGAAGACACCTGCTTCAATTTTGGAGTTCATTGCATTATCAGTTTTAATAAATATATGATCCAAGCAAGCATGTTTTTGGCCAATTGGGGTTCTAGTATAAACATTAATTAGTGTCATAAAAACTTTTTCAGATATAGTATCAAGGTATTCATTTTCATCACAATCAGTTCCCATAATATTTAAGTTCATATCTTCAATTACCATAACATATCCATTTATGCATTCATCTTTAGACAGTATACTACTTATAATGGTCAAAAATGTGTTTTTATCATTTGAAGGTGATCTATATATACAATAAGCCTTAAAATATACATTACATATCCTTAATGTGACTTCCATAATATTAGCCTCTATATATTTGTATTCAACAATATTAACATATAAATAAGTTTTAACAAAAATCATAACACCATCATTCTGGTTTCTTTTAAGTTTAGAAAAGTATAATTTGTACCCAGAAAAATTACAAAAATTTACATCATGCCATATTTTAGTTAAAATAATTAAATCTAAGTTTTTACTATGGATATAATTTTCCAAAAATAACAAACATTCATCAAAATTACGCCTTGTACTTCTAATATTGCAATTTAGTACATTTAGAAAAGTATTATGTAGTAGATTGTATTTACATATTAATTCTGATATAGAATTAAATATAAGCATAACTAAAAAAAATGTATATACAATTTAATTTATTTTTTAAGATTTATCTATTATTATTATTATATCATAATTGTTGACAGGTCAGTCTCGTCATATATAATAGTGTTTTTCGAAGTTTCAGTTTTTTTGATAAAAATTTTACAGTCATTAAACCAGACAAGCTTGAAGTCTTTTTCTTTAGCAAACATTCTAGTCTTAAAACATAGATTACTATTATATTGTGTAAGATAATTATTAACAAAAATACCTCCATTTCCGCAGCTTTCATTTATACTACATACCTTAATTTTTTTCTTTTTTGAAGACTCCATCAAGGTTATCTTCTGATGTATTGATACAATTTCAGCAATGATTTTCATCTGTTTATTAGGTATTTTTGATCTTATACAAAAAGCCTTAATTACTGACACTGGTTGACCCATTACAGCTGCAATATCTTCCACTATTTATTCGCAGTTTTTATTTTTAAAACCTAGTGCACCAATTATCTCAACACGATTTAAGATTAATTTCTGTTCTAGTAAATTTAGTAGCTTGGACAGATTGTAAATATCAGAGTTCAACATAATATTATTTTCTTTTAAAAATTTGTTCTCTTCTTTCAGTTCATTTATATTATTTAGCACTTATTTCAGCAGCTTACCAAAATCATCAAATTTTTCACCCATAAATTTAACAGAATTAGTTAAATCCGATAGGATCTCATTTTATCTAACAAATGTGTCTTAATTTTTGAATTTAATATTGCTAGCTAGATCTTTACATTTTGAAGTAGAAAATTTTAGTTTGGCTTCATGTGTTAATTTTCTAATTACCGTTTCTCCATAACTAGCACATGAGAAGTGTAAGAATTCTTTACAGCTTATACATTTAATTTTGTCGTAGTCGAAAATATCATCAATACACACTATAAAGTAAAATACAATATGAATATACTGTTATCACTGACTTTATCATGTTAATTGAATATAATATGTAAAACACAGATAAAAGAGCATAGAACACGTTAACGTATAAGTCTGGTTGAACCAGCCGTTTAACTGAAAAACTGAACTTATAAATTTAGTATGATATCTAGTTGTGAACTGTTAGGTAAACAAATAATTTAATTGTTTTGTTGGATTTCGTTATTCATTAAAGTATTAAAATATATAAGTAGGTATTTTCAGATATTAATTTTAATACATACATTTATTTAAAACTTAAAAACCTCTATTAAATTACTATGTCATTTGTTAGCTTTTAATAAAAGTATAAATTAAGTTACTTTTATTTTCTAGTTATAGCTTAGAAAAAAGAAAAGTAACTAAATTTAAACTGAACTTAAATTTTTCTATATTACCTAGATTAACTTAATAAGTTAAAAAAGTAGAAAAATTGCCCAGCCTTGTCTATAAGCATGTGTATTCAATAGCTATAAATGTATATTGTACCAAAAGATATCCTACAAAATTATAAAACTTGGTGTTTGTCAATACCTACATTTTTGTTTAGTTTGATTAATGTGGTACAAAATTAGCTATCTATTTTGGGGTCTTAAATATTTTATTAAAATGAAAATAATATATTTTATTATTTTTGAATTGTAAAAAATATTATTTTCTTTTAATTTGACCAAAATTTTATTTTTATTTGTCTCATAATAGTGAGTATCTCTTGAACTAGCTACTTCAAATATATTCATCATAATTATTAATAAGGACTACTACAATGTTTGATAAACATATTAATATGTATCCAAGAAGACAAAATTAAAATATGACGTACTGTATTAATTATCACTTTATATTTATACCAAATAATCTTCAAACATAATTTTAATGAGTATTTTTGTTTACAGATAAATATCCTTTCTTAAGTAATTTAAATATTTTTTAAAGGTAAAAATAAGGAACAGTATAGAATAATGGATAAAGAATCAAAAAAAAAAACAGATTTAGATCTTTTTGATGCTTTCTTAACTAATATCAAAAGAGAACAATTTCAACGTTTACAAAATGAATCAAGTAATTTAGAAAATTCAGAAGATTCAGTAGATTCAGAAGATTCAGTAGATTCAGAAGATTCAGAAGATTGTGTCATTATAGATAATATTAATGATAATAAAAATAAAAAACAACAACAAGATGAAATGTGTGAATTAGCCTATACAAGAATACTACATACAAAGGATGTCAATGATTCTGAATCAAATTCGCAGGTAACTACCCTAATCTATTTTATTGGATTTAAATGTATAACACTAGTTTTTTAATTAATTCCATTTGTTATACAAACTAATGACATATCACAATTCCTAAGACTGAATAATTGGTGTTTTTTTTTACTTACAGGAACTTACAGATACACAATTAGTTGACTGTAAGTGTTATTTATAAATTATATCATTTTTATTTTACAATCATTTTAGTGTCTTAGAAGCTTCTACTAAACTTTTCCACCTATAGGTACCTGTTTAATGAGTCCTCCAATTTTGTTGATTCATTAAATATCAAATTTTCAATATCTTGAATATTATTTAATATCTTAACAAATTACAAATTAGATCCAATTTGATACCAGAACATTTCAAAGACTATTTAAAGAATATTTAAAATTAAATAATTTTTTTGTCTATAAATAGTATTGTCGACAAAAGAAAAATATGTGTCTTCGTAAAATAAATAAATCCCTTGCTTTTCTGAGAATTTAAAAAGGCAGTAAATACTATAATAATCTACTTTATTATTTGTATTTATATTATTTGTTATGGCTGTTTATACATGAGTATTTATATTTTGATGTAGGTAAAATTGTTAGAAGGAAAAATAGATCTTCATCAACTGCATTACCAATACTGTGAGTACCTTTAACTTTAATTAATTGTTGACTTATAATTAATGTGTTGGAATTTACAGATTATGTTTGGGAAATATAGTTGTGATAATCTGTTAATTCCTAAAATAGTATGTTGTTTTGATATTTTCAGGAGAATATTAAGACCAAAATTAGGACCACATATTTGCCTTCAAAACTGTTTTATGTGTAAAAATGTTTTTCGTCTACTAGACAATCCTTCACATATATGTCAGATAAGAAGTATCGACAAGCAAAATGATTTTTTGAAAAGTAAGTGGTTAGGATCTTTTAAATTAAATATATATATAATAATATGTACCTATCTACAATCTAATTTTGCAATTTTTGATTTAAAATTAGTTTTTCTGAACACATATAATGTCTGTTTCATTTTGTGTCATATAGTTTTCTTGATAATTATAATACAATTATATATATTTATCGAATTGCAGACAATAGATGCTCATAGGCACAATTTGATTGGGGGCGCTGTTGGTTATTTTCATAGTATTTACTATTAATAGTATAAATGTTAGTTGTCAAATAGACAGATGAACTTCCAAACAGCATAGATAAACATTAAATGCATTTTTATAACTTAATATTTGACTATTTGTTTCATATTACTTATATTAAATCTCTTAATAAATTCATAATATCATATTTTATTATATTTTAACTCATTAGTGCATGCATATTTAAGGGTATCGAGACATTTTGATCCGCTGGGGACAATTTGATCAGCGGATCAAAAAGTCCCACGATCAAAATGTCACCTTACCATATTTAAGTATTTTTAAGTTCTTAGACATTTAAACTTTAAATTATTAATGCCGGGTTGCATGAAGAATGAAGTAATTTAACGATGCAATAAAATTTAATATACCAATCACAGGCCACCAAACCATGTATAAGGAACCATTAGTTTACTATTGATTTATTAAATGTTGACTGATTGTTTGTGCAACCTGACAGAAGAGTACATAAATAATAGTATATTTCAAATTTTTGAGATACACTTGCCACTTTGCCACTAAACTGACAGATTTTGTACTGTGTCTGATCAAGCATCTGTCTGTATCCTCCTCTAAAATAGTATAGATATATACATTAGCGGAAGACATATTATGTTTACACATTTATAATTTTAAATATTTGATAATTGAATGATTTTAGTTGAGCCCTCATTATGTATTGATTCATGCCTTTGTGATTTTTGCTGGAAAGACCTGGTAAATACTGACAAATCCAATAAATCTAAAAATAAAAAAGAAGAATCATTTTCAGAAAAAAAGTCTAGATTGTTAGAACGTTATGTAAAAAAAAAAAACTCAGAAAGTCGAAATCGGGCTAGGATATGTTCAATACATTTATGCAGGCAACCTTATCATCATAAGATGTCTGTAAATGAGTATGAAAATATTAAACAATTATTTTTAACATTTGAGTCTTGTCGTGTAAGTAAATAATATTAGTGTTTTGTACAATAAATTAAAAATACTAATAGTTATTTATTTTTATTTTAGTTAATTTTTGTTCAATCTAAAAAAAAAACTCAGGACTTCTTGAAATTTCCCTTTTGTCTTTGTGAAATCCACAATTCTATGGTAAATATACTTAAAGTATATTCCTAACTACTTACTTAATGTTGTTTTTTAATATAATTGTTTTTTTCTTTAGATTTTGGTAATGTCATCGTGTCAAATCTGTGGTGATAAACTCAATGCACCATTTAACTCTAATGAATGGATAATGTACGAAATGTGGAATTTTGTATTGACTGAAAATAATCTTCCTCTAACACTGAAACCAGGCATGTTCATATGTGTGACTTGTAAAAGACAACTTTCTAAAAAAAAACCTGGTTTGCCAACTATTGATTTGCCACGTTTTCGGGAATATATCCTTAAAAGGTAAGACTTTTTATAGAAATATATTCATTTTTATTATTATATTAAACTTAACTAAATTTCAGCAATGAAACTCGTTCAAATTTATATGGAGAATCACAGGTTAACTTGTTCAATTTATGTCAAGAATCAACAACCATTGTTGTTCCTAATATTAAACACAAAAAAAAATATGTTTGGTCACCAAAAATTAAGTTTTCTGATGAATTGACAACTACAAATTCTTATCTTGAAATTGACAACCATAAAAATGATACAGAATTAATAGAGAGCACTGCTCATCAAAATAATCAAAGCAAACTAAATTCTCGTGCTACATATAGTATTTTCCAAGATAGAAGTAGCATGAATCTAAAGGAAGATAATCAAGGTATGGACAAAATTAATACAATTCATAAAACTGTTTATTTAAATGAGTCTAACGAAAATAGTATGTATCCATTTTTGCAGCAGTAGAACCACCTAATGTGATAGTTAATGCTGTTTCAAAAAAGAGAGAACAAAGCAATGTTATATGCGATACAATTTCTGATAAAGATGTGAAAAAACAAAGGCTGAATGAAAAATACAGTTCATATGAAAATAATTCCACAGATGATAATACTACCAAATCCTACAAAACTGAAAATAATACTCTTCCAAGTATAAATTCACCAAGTATTTTGAAAAAGAAAATATGACATTAATTTTATTTCTATTGTTTTTCAAGATTTGTCAATTGATGTGGATGAAGACATTAAATTGCATACTTATATGCCACCAAATCATGTAGAAAATGCTTACAGCTTAAACCCAAGTTTGGTAAGTCCACTGCAGTTTAAACTTACATTAAAAAAAATTCATATTTTTGCAATAAAGAAAAGTCTTCTAGTAAAAAACATTTGAAAAATGTTCTGTTAGATAAAGATTATAATATATCTGATTCTTAAAATATGGTATGTAATAGTAGAATTTTATTAGATTCTGAAACTGACAGTGGCCTTCACTGATATGCCTTATATTACCAGATTGTGAAATAAAAGAACAGATTATATAGTTATGGCCTCAGATGATGATTTGAGTTTAGATTCTGACTGTAAATTAAATAAGTCTGAATTGAAAATAAGACCAGATTTTTAAGTAGAAATTGATCTTAAATTTGTATCCGATTGTGAAAAATTATTACATGGTGAAAAAGTTGAAATTGTGTCTGAGGGTGAGAATAGGAAGAAAAATTATGAAGTTGAACCTCCTGGTAATAAGAAATCCAAATATATAATTATATTCAATAATTAAAACAAGTTTATTAGTAAAAACGTCAATCTTCAAAATTGTATTCAGTGTTAAAAAAGAATCAGATTGTGAAATGTTATTGGATGGTGAAAAGTCTATGAAATTGAGAATGGAAGGATAAAGTATATAATTATACCTAAAGATGAAATTAAATCTTTTGGTAATAAGGGATGTACAATTATATCCGATAATGAAGAGAAGTTCAATAATAAAAAAATTTTGTGTTTAAATTAATATTATTAAGCGAACAACTTTTTTTCTTCATTTAACGTTCATTGATAAAAAATTATCACTCATTCTTATTACTTCTTGAACACGGTCTAAGAAGATAGGTCCATAATAATAATAAATGATATATATAGGGATTCTCTGGCAACACTTAAGTGTAATGAACGCGTTCTTTTTTTCAACTAACGTGTACATGAATATATTCTTTTTTTAATGAACAAGTTCATTTTATTAGACAATGAACATGAACGTGAACACACTGTTTTAGTGAACGTTCCAAGCATTGATAAAATGTATCTTCAACATTTTAGAAAAAATGTTCAAAAATGTTCAATGTTCATATTCTGTATTATTGTTTGGTGAATAATACCGTGAAACTTTGTCTGAGATTGAGAGTGGAAGATTAAAATGTATAATTGCATCGAATTATGAAGAGGAATTCAATTATAAAAAAGTATCAGACATTACAATTATGTCAAATGGTAAAATTAGTGATACAATGTAATAAAATAATACATGATCGCATTTAATAATGTTAAAATCAGTTAAACAAAATATCAATCAAAAAAAAAAAAATTAATTTAAAAGTCAAAATTACTCAAAAAACGTAAAACCTTATTTTTTTATAAAAATTTTATTTGTATATCACTTAAAAATTTAAAAAATGTATCTTGCATGTTTATAGAAGAGTACCTGTACATTGTCCATACATAATATAGATAATCTTTGCCTTAGTAGGTCACATAATAAACGAATACCTGATTCACAATAATTACAAATCAAATATAGACATTCATTTGTCTGTCTAGAAGTGTATGTTAATGAAGATGGTGATGCTAAGCAAGATAAAATTCAAGAATATTTTAAAGAATTTAATTCAACAATAAGATACTATAGTATAACTTCTAAATAACGAACTTGCATTTAAGTAAATTTTCTGTTTAACGAATGAGAACCATAGACCTTTATTGTTAATTATGCGTAAATTATATTTAACAAATTCCTCTAAATAACAATTTTTTTTTTATTCCCCATGAGACTTAGTTTTATAGAACTTTCACTGTATTTTGAAAATATTGAAAATCAATCACTCATAAAATTATATTTTCAGACATCCAATAATGCAGAAATCCCTCCGTATCTGATGGAAAACTTGCAAATGTTACACAAGGTGGAACTGGGTGATTCTCATGAATTTAATAAAATCAATTTAGAAGAACATAAAACAGATTTGTACAATTGTTTTGGTGACTCTAAAGACAGTATAAATGCCTCAAACCTGTTTATACATACACCATCACATCTACATCAGTACAGCATACAATTATCATCTGATGATAAACCACTTATAATCAAAGATACCCAGAGTAATTTGATTGCTTCATCAAAAAAAAATGTTACCGCAAACAATGGTGTTGGAAGTAAATTTAACAACAACAGAACTACAAAATTATTACCTTTGAGTAACTTACTATCTAAATCAAAAAATGATATAATATCAACTATTAATGTACCTGAATATCCAAACCACTCATTAACATACACAAGCCCATCACTAACCAGTGGTATTCCTTACTTGCCAGATGATAATCAAACAACTACATGTTTAATTGTACAAGATCCAACTAAATGTGAATTACAATTACCAACGGCTATAAAAAAAAAACAATTTAATTAGTAAAAGTAAAGTTCCATCACTTTCATATGTAAACTAAAGAACAGCAACTGCAGTGAGACATAACAAAATTATATTGTAAAAACTTTCTTTTAGAACACAATAATTTAACTTGTATTTAATTGCTGACTGATAATACATACTTTTTAAATTATTAACTACCTAGCCAATAAGATAAATAAATAGATTTTAATTCAAAATTTAAAATATTAATCATAACTAGGGTGCGGATTTGTATGTATTTACATATTTGTCGTGAATGATAATATTCAAATGATTCCTTTGATTGATATTACATATTATTTTTACATATTTAATCTTAATTACATATTTTTACATATTTTACTCATATAACATATTTTTGTTAAATATTAAGCTATTTACAAAATTAGTAATGTATTGCAGTTTTATATTATGTGTTGTTATCTTCTCCAGTCCACACGTTATCCACCTAGTTATCGCTATAAGCGTTTCTATAAAACTAAATTTCATTTCGTTATTTGTTGTTTACTCGTTGGAGAGGTGTCCGTGTGTCCTCGCTTTTAAATTTGCTCCTATAACTTCCGTCGACGTGGAAAGGTCCTATTTAATCCTAATTTATTTTTACGTACTTTTTAATTTACTCATTTTATTATTTTTTTTCAAGAAAAAAACATTTTATTTTTTACATATTTTATATTTTAAATTACGTATTTGAATAAAATTAAATACATATAATATTTATGTACATATTTTTGAATTTTTAATACATGCAAATTCACACCCTAATCATAACAATTGTATATATGATGTGTGTGGTTTTAGATTCTGAGCTGAGTGATGAATTTATTGATTTTACAATGGTTTTTTTTTTTAATCTTGATTCTTTTTCTGTTTTCTATAATAACATATAGATATATAAGATACGACAAATTGTCAATTGAAATATAATATTATTGTTTTTTTTTTTTTTTTTAAAAAACTTATGTTTATTTATTTATTTTTCAAGTTATAAGATATTGAATAATAAATTGTAAATAATATTGTTAAACTTTCTTTTGGATAACAATATTTTTTTCTTATTTGACAAGTAATTGCTGACCTATTATACAACATATTATATTTTTAATTAGTTTGTAAGATAAACACAAAATTTAAAATAAATTAAATTTAAACATTAAAAATATTAATGATAACAAGTATAATTTATATTATATATTATTTATGTAGGTACCTTGTTTTAATCTTAAATAATTTTTATTATTAATATATAATTCAATAAATTTAAATCTATTTTTATTATTTTCTTTCTTTTTAATGCTGACAATTATGTTTAAAAATGTAGACAAGTGGTTACTGTAATGTATGTGTTGAACTTAAACTGAATGATAAATCAAACCAAACAAAAAACTTAACTCATAGACCTGTCGGACTATAATACTATTTTAATAATTTTATGATATTATTGCTCTTAAAGTCATTAATTAATTTGTGCCAAAAACATTGCATCTGAAAATTTTGTTGTATGAACAATGCTATAATATGTAATAATATACCAAAGAATACATTTTTAAATTACACAAAAATAACTAAAATCCTTTTTTTTTATTAAAATATCTAATTCTATCAAAATTAAAAATTAAAATACAAAAAAAAAAGGAAGGTGAGCAAGTGGATATCACTCTGCTGTATTGTAGTTATCGAGCGGTTCACTGTAATGTAATGTCTAGGGAACAGACTTTAATACCATAAAAAATAAGAAAAATATCCTGAAAATATGGAAAGTATATGAAAAACAATTCCTGACGGAGACGGTCAATCAGCCCATATTGCTAATAGTATACAATACTTTTATGATATTTTGTAATTCATTTTACTATTAGACACAAGATTAAACATTAGTAAGCAGGAAATCTGTTTTATAAACTGTGGGGTGAAAAGTCAACAATATTCTGTATTTTTCAAACTATCGGGAATTGCAAATAAATAGTCTTGATAACAACTAATTTATATTGAAGTTTATTATTATAACAGTCAAATAAAATATGTAAGAAAATATCAAATTGTAAAATATTTAATCTGGTGGGAAGTCAGCGTCATTTTTATTTTTAGGAATCTAGTATATATAGTCTGTGAACTTAAATATTCGAGCATCTTGTGGTTGTATTGCCATAATGTCTTCAAAAAAACAATTTTCAACATCTTGTGGATTTAAGAAAGGAAGTCCAAAAAAGAGTTTTAAAAGATTACTTATTTCTGTATTTTTTTTTTATAGAATCGATACTAAGCCCCAACTGTTGAATCTTCCTGTGCCAACTTTGTCATAGGTGGAATCTACATCTTTTTTACTAGAATAGAAGGCCAGACAACATTTGGAGCAGCATTTATAACATTTTCAAAATTAACATACATTCAAACTGGGTTAAATTGCATGTCATTTTTTCTAAATTTTTCTACTAAATGTTGAAATTTGTTGGTATAACAATTAGTTAACTTTGATTGCAGTAAAAATAAACGATTGGGATATAATTATTTATTTAACACACCATGAATAGTAAAGAGTTGATAAAATAATTTCATGCAACTTTTGAAATTACTGTCTACAAATATCGTGTTCAAACTGCATAAAGCTTGTAAATTACGAACTGTCAAGAAACCTAATATATTTGTTTCATTGTTATTCACTAAAAAAAAGTCTTTACCTTTTTGTCTTAAATTCCATATTTTTGTGTCGTGAATTTGTGTTTATGTAGTTGGTAATTTAAGTAACTTTGAATTCGAGCATTATGTATATTTCTTTTTAATAATACAACATCTCCAAAAGTTGTATTTTTATTATCATCTTTTTTCAGTTCAGAATGTAACATTTTTGGTGGTCTAATAAACATGTCATCAACTGCATTTTGTTTTAAATAGTTACTAATTTTTTGTCTAGTTAAAATATTTTCTGGTAATAGCTTATGGTTATGTTTAAAAATTTCAATTTCAGTATTAATAAGACTATTTAATTTTGCAAAGCACTTAGGTACATGTTTTGATGGAGCAACACCAACGTTCAACATCACTTATTAAAAACTTATAAAAACAAAACTTATGACCAGCAATTACTTGGAATGATTTATTTTTTTCACTTTGCTTTGTTAATTACTATACTTCACTTTAATATTTTGAATTTACTTGTTTATTGTTACATAACATGTGTTTGTATTCTGAATAAAAATACCATGATCAATCAATTACTAGTGATGATGGCCGGGTGTCCATCTAGATGTTTGCTAATCATGAGTAACTGAAGAAGTCCTACTGTTAGGCGCTTCAATGCTTATAATAGCTAATTGGCTCAACAACAAACAAAAAACAGGATATACTAGGTGTGTGGTGGACATCTATCACAGTAGTAACCACCAGTGGAACACAGTGGAATAGACGGAAATTTGTTTCAAATTGTAACGAATTTAAAAACGCTAAAGAAAAATTGCATGTGTTTGCATATATTGAGGTTTTAATGAAAACACCTATTTTTTCACCATAAACATTTTTTTTATGCATATTACATGCTATATTTTAAGTACGACGTAGAATATTCCTTATAATAGTTTTCTGTGCACTATTGGAATCAATTATTATCGATAAACGTCAAATAAAGATAAGATATTTGAAGAGAATATTCTGGTTTTTTTTTTAAAATAGTTTCCTACACGGTTCTTCATTACTTTGGTATAGGTATACTGTCCACATATCAGGCTCGTGTCTTGCAGTGTCGTGGCGCGATCTTCATATTTTATTTCTATTAAATTTCATATTATATTTTGAATTTAATTTCGTTTCTCAACAAAAATGGCTAAGAAAATAACGAGCGTTTTAGTTAAAAAATATATTGCTGAATTTGGTTCTGATGTTTTTTCAGCAGACCAAAATTTTTATTATTTTGTAATTTTTGTGAAACGAAAGTGAGCGTGCATAAAAGGTTTATTGTCGTACAACATCTTAAAACGGAAAAACATAAGCGGGCAGCTAAGCACGTTGAAAATTTTACAAGTAAAATATTTACACAATAATTTATAATGGACGCTACAAAAAGTCTATATTCTGTCACGATCTATGTAAAGCTTTGTTGTCAGCCAATATACCTTTAAAAAAATTATCCAATCCATATTTTAAAGAATTTCTATCTATGTACACTGGTAAAGATATTCCTTCCGAATCAATGTTACGAAAAGGGTATGTTATAAAGTTTATGAAAATATAATTCAAAAAATTAGGTATTTTGTTTAAAATAAATGTAATTGGTGTCAATAGATGAAATAACCATTGTTACAACTTTCAGGCAGATATGTACCTGCAAATGTTGTTATTGGCGTTTTAAATGAAACTGAGCGTAGTAAGATTTTTCTTTTAAATTCTGAGGAGTTGGAAAAATATAATCATTTTATAATTTTGCAAATAATTTGATGGATCAATGAACTTACTTTGGCTGAAGGGTGTTCAGCATGATAAAGTATTATTGTTTATTAGTGACGCTGCCCCCTATATGTTTAAAGCTGGAGAAGCCATTAAATTATTTTATTCAAAAACTACACACATTACTTGTTTGGCCCATTCATTTCATAGGATATCGGAAAAAATTGACAAACTTATCGCCCATACAAATTAAAATAGTACAATTATTTTACAATCCAATAATTATATTTTAATTCAAATTATTAAAATACAGTTGATTTAGTTTTAATAAAAATACAGTATAGTAATAGAAATTGTACACTCACTGTCTTTAATAACATTTATATAATAAAATGTATCAGTATCACAGCCTATATAATAGTTTAATAAGTATTAAATAGATAGAAGTATAATATAAGTATAATAAGAAAACAGAAAATAAAAACATTATTATAAAATCTTTTTAAAAATTAAATAGATATACCTGAAATGGATTTAGGACAATTAGACGCAGTCAACTTCACCATAGAGCATAGGGCTCAGAAAATTGGGCGCACGTACAAATAAACTTGCAGAAATGTAGACGTGAGGAAAATGTATCTTTTGTGCAATTAAACTAATTAAAACTAAATAATACTTAAAAATATTAAATTAATTATTTATTAAGTCACAAATGAATAATAAATAATAATATTAACAAAAATAATTTAAAATAATATAACCTTGGGTTTTGATTTGAAATCGGTGAAAACATTTTCACCAACCCGGATCAACCAATTTGATGGTAGTACAGAGTACCTACTTGTTTTCCTCCTCAAATAAACCTACAGTCCATGACTATAGAAATAAATTAAATAATTTATAGGACAATATATGTATTTAAATGTATCTCATTAGTTACCTATTAAATTAATAATTAATATTTAGTACACATTTGTATTAATTATTGCCTATTTGTCCTGTTTATAATGCTCAATTTCATCATGATAATTTAACATGATTAGAGAGCGGATTTATTTGCATTAAAAAATAAAAACCAATCAAATGTGCGCTAAAAATCTTAAATTGTCATGAAACAAATGTTGTGCTCACTTAGCGTATTGATTAACATATGATCAACCAGAATAAATATTCATACAGATCTATTCTCTAATTATAAATATATTAAATAAGTACCTACATATTGTCAATAATGAACGATTCTAGTGTTAACTAGGTTAAACACAAATACATCCCAGTTATGGCAGTATACTATACAAATATGATAAAAGTAATAAACCTCCAGTGGAAATCATTTCTAAATTAAAGGGTTATAAACCACTCGGATCAACAGATAAAGAATAATATAGTAATATACTATTTTAATTGTCAAACACTATAGAAAACAAATCATAACCGCGAATGAATCATTATATGCATATATACTTATCAAAAATATGTTACACAGGACGTACACTCTGGGCGTGGGGCATGAACACTTCCGAGATGATTGTGGACACCATGTGCGTAAGAACACGATAGCTCTTTACGGCTTGTTTTCAGACGAGATCTGGCTAAGCTACCCAAAGCACCTTCACGTAACTCAACTCAATAATTTAATATTTTTGTACTTAGAAATATTTCCAACACAATATTAAAATCGTTACTTTGATTATACTGCGCGCATATATTTACGTCGTAGCACAACAGGTATTCATTTAAATAAATTACAACTAATAGAACAATACATTGTGTCTACGGTTATTATACACCCGAGTCCATTCCTTGAATACATTGTCTGTCAATCGAGCAAGTCAGCTTACTAAAATAGAGTATATTTAAATGTAATATAATAAGAAAGGAACTCAAACATGTGTAGGTAATTAGATTTATAAATAAAACTATTATTACAACAAAACAATTATTACAGATCTACATTAATTGAAAAATAAAATTACCTGTTTATATAAATGTATATATTTCCTTATTTTTAATAAATACTCAAAGTATTCATGCTAAAATTATTGAACAAAATGTATTTATCTTTGGAATTATTACGATACTATGTATTTTGAAGATATACAAAATAATATTTTATTCAGTACGCTTGTAGTACTCTCGTGCTACACTTGTACACTTAATTATTTAATGATGAAATCTGACGTATTGTTACTGGGCCTGTTGTAGAAATTGGTAGATCTTGAAATAGGTTGAAATAAGTAACACTTTGAAATAAAAGTAAAGATTATAGTTATATTAAAATATTAACACTTAGAAAAACTTTGAAGACAGAGGTTACGCTCGTGCCTGAAAACTACGTGCAATTAAGCTCATATAACATAATTCTAAATTCTAATTCTATTACTACCTAGTGGCTATATTTATAGGTACCTATGTGTGCCCGTGGCATGATGTACAAAGAGCCGTGGGATTCGCTTATAAGATTACATGCGTAGAAGTGTTTACGTAAAATAGGAATTGTTAATTTGGTTGTTTTCATCAATATATACAATTTTCAATAACACGACAATTGGTCAAGAGTGCAAGGATTCACTCAGCGTTATAGGAATTATATATATTCACATAATTAAAATAAACCGTATTTACGTCATTACGATTTACTACACGCTGCTCAAAAATGTTTAACGCAAGAAATAAGTTAAATATATGATACTGTTTACTGATAGCTTATTTACCATTAATCATATTTTTTTTTTTTAAAGATTGAAAAAAAGAATACATAGGTAGGTACACAACTATTTAAACATAAGCTTGTGTTGGAGAGTTACAAATGTTTACATAATATTTATTTTTATAGATTTTTAAATATTCAAATTACAGTTTAAAATGACTTAACACAACATAAAACATAAATTAATAAATAAATTATGAGAAAAAAGTTCAAATATAATGTATACAATGACAATTAGGTTTATGGTAAATGGCACAACGACCATTCATTTATGATTCTATTTTTTTGATTTTTGTTTTTAGAATATGATAATCTCTATTATACATCAAAATCTGAAGAGTTAAATATAGTAGGTCCAAGATATTCTATGAATTTTTAACTAAAAATTGTTTTCACGTAATTTACTTTAACATCTAAAGCCCTATGCCCCTATGTACCCTTTTATTTTTTTATAACTCTACATTGTACCACGTATACCTCTTTTTATCTAGGTACCCAATTTATAGTAATTTTTTTGTAAACTGATCTTATGGGCAATACATTATAATCTTTATAGTTTTGAATCATAGATTCGTTCAAACTTTTTTTGTCAAGACAAATTCTTTTAATTTAATTTTTTTAAGTTGTATGTAATTGTTTTTAACAAATGTTCTGATAATTCATCCTACACTAAACAAACATAGTGAAAAACCGACTGATTTAAAGCTATTATGTGTTATATTTAAAGGCAAGATATTTTGAAGTTTATAAATATATTAATCAAATATCAATGAACATAGCCTCATTACTATATTGGTTATAAGTAAATTCCATCTTAAATAGCTATCAAATGTTATACCTAAATATTTAATACATTGAGCTCTTGGCATTTTTTTCCACATATAATTGGATATTATACCAATTACATATTGAGTTATTTAAATTTGTGTCCTAATAGGTCCATAATAATGGGTTTGAATGATATGGAAGCTATGGTGATTTGTATGTTCTAGTAATTTATATTAATACATCAATATTTATTATTTATGAAAATATGTAAAATAATATCTATTTTATATTTTTGAAAAAAAAAATTTTAAGGACTATTATTCCCTTAATGGATAATGGGTATAACAATTTTAATAACTGAAAAATTATACTAGTTCAAATTTTGAGTTAGGTACCTACATAAAAGATTGATCCCTAAGTTATCTCTTATTATACTATTAGTGCTATCAGTAAGCACTTATGAACTTATACAATAAATCAATATCCACTAATTCCAAGATGGTACAAAAAAATAATCATACAAACATTTAAAATATAATCAAATTAAAATCAATGAATTATATTGTTTTAAATTCTATTATTTTTTTTTATGAGTAATTTTTAAATTACCTATTTAAGTAAGTACTGAACTGATTACTATGTTTACATTATTAATTAGTGATATTCAGTTTAATCGTAAAAATCTAAAATCACAACCAGCCATTATGACCCTTATGATGTATCGGGATATTCAAAATAATTTATCCGATTTCTAATGCTTATATATTTTTAGTTTTTAAGTTTAGAGTATTATATATAGTAGTACATATATAAAAAAGTATTAATCGTTATCATCTAAAAATCTACCTGCATATCTGTACTAGACCTATTCACACATTTCTGAAGTCAAATAATAAATTTATTACATAAAAAAAAAAGTTTGTGTACATAACCATATTATATTTTGTTATAGAATTACATTATATAATTTCATTTTTGTAATACTTAAATATTCTTCTTCATTATAATAACTTAACTAAGCTAAATAACAACGCTTGACAGCTAATCAAACATTTATAAAAATTAAAATATAAAAAACTTCTTGACTATTTAAAAATAACACTAAAACTGAAGTCTTAATCCCTGTTTCAAATTCATTGTTATGATTTGTTGAACATTTTTAACACTGTAATAACGAATGATTCCATTCTCAACTAAAATTAATATAAATATAAAATTGATGTGACTAGGGCAAAATTACATGCCACTAAGTTATTTTTCCTGATATAATAAAATTTAGATTTAAGTTTCTTAACGTAAAAGTACTCATATAAGCTTATTTATTACAGAACTTTATTATACCTTAGCTTTTTTTGTGCAGTTTAAAATATATAATATTAAGTACAACAAAATTTAATCTATAATAACTAAATTTTAAGTGTGATAAAAAAATCGTTAACATCAAACAATATTTAACTTTGTTTAGTGTTTACCCATTATGTGATAAGGTACAAGCCATTGAACTATATAATATATTATTATATATTATATTATATTATTATATTGTTATTTAGTTTAATGGTACTAGTACCACGATTTTAGAGAACTACCTATATGAAGTTATAATGTTTTTCATGATACCTTGGTACTTAAATATCAGTGTTTCTTAGAGAAACATCAACATGTCATATTAAGCCAATCTCCACTAATGTTTATAGTGTTTTCTGATTGAGACTGCACCAAACATATCAATAATAGTATAAATTCGAAAAAAATATACAAGAAGTGTGCATTAATCGTATAGGTACAGTGTACACGAGCACTTTAATAATATAACATAACAAATAACAACAAAATAATAATATAATGTTCGACGATAACTGAATTTCGAAAAAAAATTGTAACCGTTTGAAATTGATGTTGTGGTTGAAATATGTATGGCAGCAACTAGGCCTCGGTGCTAAAATATTTGACATCCGACAACTAACAAGTAATAACCATTTACCTAAAGCTCAACCCGGGGTCTTTTAAAAATATTAAAATTAGATAATAAATCTAATGACTTTTTTTTATAATACAGATGTCATGTGTAAAATTATACCTATTATTATATTATTATATTATATTATATGTAAACATATAATATATACATACCTAGGCTCATTATTGACAAACATTGTGTTGGAATACGTTAGCACCGTGACGCGTGGCAGCGCCGCGGTGCTTGGATTTCATCCTTGGTCTGTACCACCTGAGTGGCCCCGCTGCTTGTAGCCGACCTAGGACTAGTCGGGCGGGTCCCCGACTATTTCGCGGGCTTCCTCGGACCCGGAGCGTATTTCGTGTACCCCGTTCCGAGTTGGCGGGGTTGGTGCCGAGCCTGCTTCACATAAGCAGACACAGACTCCGCGACGGCGATGTCGACGGACTCTCGGGGCTGCAGGGCGACGCCTTCGTACGCTTGAGCGACCTTGTACCGTCACTTGTGCCGATGGCACCGCGGACAGCGTTAGCACTTTGCCCCGCGGTACGCCTCCGGACGACCGCCACTCATAATTGAGGCCGAGGCCCTGTGCCTGATAAGGGCGCCACGGACAGCTTTAGCACGTTGCCCCGTGGGGCATCCCCGAGAATCGACTACACCGCCGCCGCGAGGCGAGCCCAACCCGGGCATGGCCGGACCTGCGGCGGTCATCGGCTCATCCCGAATTGGCCGACATTCAACCGAGCCACGGCTCACGGATCACCGAACGCCTTGCCGGGGCGCCCGGCTCCCCGCTAACCGACGAGAGCCCCGTTAGCAAGCGGCATTGCCGCCAGTTCCCGGCCGATACTTGAGCGAGTCATTGCCGCACTCACAAGCTCGGAAGTGGAGTTCGATTTTATCAAGACCGCGAAGTTCACCGAGCTCCGCGGCCTGGAGCACCCTTGACAAATATGCCGAGCCTTACCCCGGCGCGAATGCGCACGCCTACGGGCCGTATACGAAGGCAAAGGCGAACCAATCGGTTTCAAGCGACGCCGACACCTCCCGAGAACCGGGGTGGTCTGTGCCGGTACCGCCATCCGCCGCAAAAATTGCCTAAGTTCCTCCGTAGTGTACGGAAGCCCCGGGCTGAAAAATACAGCCCGGCAAAGACGCTGTGAACGCCAAAGCCGAGCTATAACATCATCCAAGGCCTCACCCGCGTTAAACGATCCCGCAGACGGGACGACGACAGCACCTGGCCGCCGGAAGACCGACGACTGGTTACCACCGCCGCCCAGACGCGGGGTACGCACGGCGGACGTGTTCGAACCGAGATACGACCCGGCGGGACTCACTGCCGGACTTGAAGTCCGGATGACGACGGACTCTGATCCAATGGAACCGCGGACGGCTTCCTAGTGCCCCGCGGTGCCCGACAGTGGAATCCCCTTAAAAGAGTCATAGTTACTCCTGCCTGTACTATATAATATACGTGCGGTCGTGTAGGTATCGTAGACAGTCGTCAGTATAGTATTATTTAGCATATAATATGTAATATAAGTTTGGAATATTTTAATTATTGCTATAGGTCAAGTCCAGCGAAGCAAAATGTGCTGAAGCGACAACAATATTTTGTTTTACAACATTGCGTAGGTACGTGCAGGCGCACGGGCAGTCCCGTTGTCGCTGAGTGACTCGGCGAGAACGTAAGTACCTACCAGTGTTCGGAACGTTCGCTAAAAATTCGTTCACGTTCAATGCTTAAAAGAGGAACTCGTTCACGTTCACGTTTATATTTTTTCAAATGAACACGTTCACGTTCTTTGAAAATATGAATGCGTTCATTTAATTTTTAGGTATTTTTTTAAAAGTACGGTGCAATCACTAATCAGAATTTGTCGGTCAGGCTTAATTTAAGTTTATAACCTTTTGAAGTCTACGATTTTGCGTTGTTATAATCACCCGTCCCCAGTCACCACAACTGAGATTCTTCGTTGATAAATTTATACGTGGTTTTAAGTTATATCGCTATACTTTATTAAAATAATCAAATCAAAAATACTTTAGTTAAGCAGAATAGCTATTTTACATAAATAACAGAGGTTCAGCATGATGCTCAGACAGTACTGCACTGCCTTATTACACAGACAGCGAGACACGGTAGGGGCTCGCTCGGGCTCAAAACTGTCAACACAGCGAATTCCTTCAGACGATGTGATCGTATCACTCTCCCTGTTCACAAAACAAAATGTTTACTTACCAGGTATATTGTAATAAGCTATTATTATTATTATATCTTATAATGCATACAGCATACAGTCAGGGGTTCACAACAAGTGTTTGAAGTTTATATTTTTCCAAGATTGGATATTAACTCGATTTCTCATGTAGCGATTTTCTCATTTTGCTGTAAAACAAAAACAAATAACAGTAGATACTTGAAATTTACACCATAATATACAGGGTGTAGCAGATAGAACTGACTTTTGGAATAACTTTTGTTCCAATAAATATTTTTTAATTTTTTTTTTTTATTTATCATTTGTAAACCCTAGCGCTACATGTACAATAATTTTATTTTTATCTTTAATTTAAGTACTAAAATAAAAAAAAAATTAATCTGATTTAATTTGTTTTAAAAATTTTCAAAATAGCCATTTTGTAAAACTAATTATTAGAAAAATTTTCATGTTGAAATTGTTATTATTGAATAATCCATACATGAGATATAAGTCCTCAAAGTTATATTATTTTTTGGAGGTGCTATATTTTTTGTTTGTAGAGACCAGTAGTTTATAAGTGCAAGTGTACAAATACACAAAAAGCGCCTCGTATAATTCAGTTTTTAATTGGTTATATTGGATCAAGGACCGAATGAAAATAAAAAATTTAAACGCTGCAATCCTTAAAAATAATATTCTTAAAAAATGGCAATTTTGAATATGTTATAAAAAAATTTAATTTAATTTAAATTTTTTTATTTTCAGTACTAAAAAATAAAGAAAAGAAAAAATAAATTATTCATGTAGCGCTAGGGTCTATAAATGATAAATAAAAAAAAATAAAAAAAAATGGATTAGAAAAAAAGTTATTCCAAAAGTCAGTTCTATCGGTTACACCCTGTATATTAGCATTTTCTTTACATAATAAAATGTTCAAAATATTTTGATTTGTTTTGAACTGTTTACGGACATATTCAGTTTCCAATTTTTTTAGTTTTTTTTGTCTATATGTATGTTAATGAAATTTTATTAAAAAAGCTTGAAAATGTAAACAAGACGCCTGATATATCGTTACAATAGTAGTAGAAAAATACTAAAAATACAAATGCACTATTTTTTTTATAAGCATTTAAAGTTCAATTTTTGACAACGTTTATCAAATTTAAAATTGATTTTGTAGTTGAAAATTGATAAAATGTTCAACTTTTATAGCTAAGAATTGAAAATTTAAAACAAGGTTCCACATAAGTAGTTTATTCTGTAACTAAAAAATCTCAAAAATATAAACAAAGGTACAGTTTTTTTTTATAGTTATTTTATGATCAAATTTGGACTGACATGCCGTCTCCGCTCAGAATCGTTTTTCGTATACAATGATATTATATCATTGAATTCAAATTTAATACCATCCATTATACAATGATCTACTTGTAACCTATACTGTACAGCGGAGCGACATCCACTTGACCCCCTTTTTTATATTATTATTAAAATTGTCATAAATACCTTATTTGATTATTTTAAAAGTAAATGATATAGTTATAATTTAAAATGACAACAAACTCTAAGAATGTAATAACTAGAGACCGGATTTATATGCACTTAAAACCTTAGAAATAAGATGTTTCTATGCTCTATAATTTCATCAAAATATTCTTTAATATGCAAAAATATTCTTTTATGAAAAAATATTCTTTTTCGTAAAAATGTATTAAATACTGTAAAAACAAATAAAAGTAATAGTTTATAAAATGTATGATATAGTTAAATTTATCCTAATCGTTAAAAAAATATTCAAACAGTCATATTTAACCTATACTGTACAGCGGAGCGACATCCACTTGACCCCCTTTTTTATATTATTATTAAAATTGTCATAAATGCCTTATTTGATTATTTTAAAAGTAAATGATATAGTTATAATTTAAAATGACAACAAACTCTAAGAATGTAATAACTAGAGACCGGATTTATATGCACTTAAAACCTTAGAAATAAGATGTTTCTATGCTCTATAATTTCATCAAAATATTCTTTTATGAAAAAATATTCTTTTTCGTAAAAATGTATTAAATACTGTAAAAACAAATAAAAGTAATAGTTTATAAAATGTATGATATAGTTAAATTTATCCTAATCGTTAAAAAAATATTCAAACAGTCATATTTAACCTATAGGCTATAGGTAATATGATGATATACTAGTGTAACTATATTGTTTAATTGTATTTTAGATGTATGAGTGTAACACATAGTTTATAGTTACATACCTAAACTTCAGATTTATGAACTCAAAAACCAATAATATTAACATGTTTTAAATAATAAAAACAAAAACGTATTGTATATTGTTGAATAACATAATAATATTATGTATCAAAACAATGTAAACTTAAATAATTCAGCCTTATGAATTCAAAAAATAAAATAATATTGCATAAAATAGTTAAATAAAAGAATAATATTATGTATTACAACAACTTAAACTTAATTCAGCCTTATGAATTCAAAAAATAAAATAATATTGCATAAAATAGTTAAATAAAAGAATAATATTATGTATTAAAACAACTTAAACTTAATTCAGCCTAATTCAGCCAATGAAGTATGCGAAACACGATCAGTGCTACCCACGTAGAACGAGGGAATTACCACCATAAAAATATAGAATACTATTCTATTGTATATTCTATACAATTCTATGCTACTACCATACCATGGTCCGTCTATAAAAATAAGATAAGAGAATCTATAGAAAATAATTTAGAATTGATTTTCTTATCAATTTTATGTTCTTTTCAATATTCCTTTCGTCAAGATAAATAATATGATAGGTACCTACTACCTATAATAAAATTTTTTTTTTATAAACTATTAGATTTTTTATAAAATATTCAAATTAGACCCCAATATATACCAATATATTCCTAAAACATGTTTTTTGCACAAATTATTCTTTCACCTTGAAATATTCTTTTTTATGCTCTAAAAACTTTTGTATATCAGCTTATAGGTAAATGAATTGTCCAGAAAGCTTATCAAATTGAAGTTGCATACTCTCAGTAAAAAGATTTAAAAACATAAAAATCCGGTCTCTAGTAATAACTAACAGTAGGTAATAAATAAACCTATTAAACCTTATATTATTCTAAAATAGATATATTATATAGGTTTATTTATTTTAATTTAAAATCAATTTCGTTTTTAATTAATAAAAATACTTTGTTTTAATCGAATGCGTTGTGCGTAAGTTTATTTTTGTTCACCTTTGACCTTAATACTGTTAGAAACACGCCAAATGACAATAATGATGTGTTGTGCAAAATTCTTGCCAAATTAATATTTGTGTTTTTATCTTTGTGTAAAACAAACTACTGGGAGCATCCGAGTATAATAACTTAATTAACTTATTTATATCAATCTAATGAAAGGAACTAGTATCTTCATTTAAGCCATGAAAAAAAAACAATTTAATTACTTTTTAACGAGTTCAATACTTTTGAACTTGAATTAATTATTCTTTTCTTAATGGATCTTTTCAAGCACTGCTTTAATCACAATAATATATTACTAACTATAGGCTGATAGTACTTATTCCCTCAGAATAGTTCTTAGTACCAATGATATTTTTATATCATTGAATTTAAATTGTACACATCCATCATAGTGGTCGGCAATAGGTGGCCCGCAAAGCGGGAGTTACTAGACCGCCCAAAATAATTTTTTTTATGCTAGCTTTCCACACATAATAAATATTTGATTTATTTATATGATGTATTTTATTTTTATTATATTGCTTCACTGTGCAATATGTGGTCCATTACGGGTCGCGCACCGGAGCAGTCCCACCTCACACCAATTTTTTTTTTTGATTTAAGGCGCATTTTTTATCGCCAACGAGGAAAAGCATAATATTATATAATACAATTATAATCGATGTTACTGTTTAACTCATATCGATAATATTTATGGTAGGTGGTAGGTATATAAGGATATACTATTTCCTAAACATGTTATTATGAAGATATCACGTATTTGAACGTTGAATTGTATTTATTAGATATTGATTATTTAATTATTCTATCATAATATTAAGGATAGGTACTTTTTGTTGAAGTACACTTATATACAGAAGCTAAAGGTTAATAATAATACGATCGGATAAGTATAATATAATATATTAATATGCCTAATAATAAGTATGATGATACGATAGGTACACACAATAAGTAGTGTTGTTCATATTCGTGAAATTGTACCGATAATGCTACGCACTTGTCCGAAAACGGTAAGAATGGTTATGTGGCGGTTGACTTGTAAACCAACTTAAGTTGTATTGCATAACAAGTCAAGGGACATTTAGATTTTTTTTTCCGAGCAGTCCAACTGATGCATGCAAATTATTGAATAGACCAGGAATGAAGTGAGATATATGGAGCTAACATATTGTGTAATTAGTTCCATTTAAATCTGAGGTCTTATCAAAGAATAATGTGAGGTTTTACCGATATTATAACTCAGGATAGGCGTTATAATACATAACATTACAAGTCTTTCTCGCACACATGTTGCAATCATAATACATTGCAATACTTCAATGTATTATACTTAGAACAGCTATCATTCTTGGTATATTGTATTATAATATGTCTATGGATGAGAGAGCGGTGAACTAGCGTCATCCTGTGTTATCATTGTGTATTTGCTATCCGTCGATCAAAATTTCAAATTCTAATGTAAATTTTTCCGTTTTTTCAATATGTAATATGTTTAGTTTTAAAAGTGTAGGTCATATAGTCACTGAATGTTCATGTTTTTCTATGTTTGTGTAAATATTTAAAAAAAATGTATCAAGTATAGGAATTAAAAAAATAAACATGGTGTAAACTGAGTAAAGTGTCTACGTTTATTCGTTTTTGATTGACAAAAATTTAAGAAAATCGCTACATGAGAAATCGAGTACCTAAATATCTTGTAAAAATTTGAACTTCAAAAGCTCATAAAATGTAAATTGAATTTCCGATTAAGATTTTTTTTACAAGGTAGAATAACTTATAACTTATGAGGAATCTTGTATTAAATTTTTTAAATCTATTAAGTATTTTTTCAAAATTCAAACTTTAAATGCTTATAATGTAATAAAAAATAATTGTGAATATTTTTATTTTTTTATTTTTTATTATATAACTCAAGTATACATTACAAATTAAAATTTATAATTTACAATGTAGTAGAATTAATTCACCCTTTTAAGCAATGCTAAGTTGGGGTAAATAAGTTATTGTACATACATTTATGATTATCTACAATTTAATATTATTATGATGTTCAAAACTTAAAATTAAAGTTTGCTAAACAGCCAGTTTACAATAGAATTCTTATTTACAATATAATTAGATATTTTGTTTGCATTATTGAAAATACATTGTTTAAGATACAAAGGCATTGCATTAAAATTTGATGGTCTTAAAAAATCCAAAAAGTGTTTACCAGTAAATTTTTTTATATACTCAACTTGTAGATCATACGCTCTACATTCACGTTTACTGATATTTTTAGAAACACTTATTAATATGGTAAATTGTTTATACAGAAACCTGATCGGAAAAACCTTTAATTTTTTATAGTTGGAAACTGAGGAATCTTTTAAATCATACTTATTTAGACAGATTCTTATAGCTTGATTTTGTTGTGTTATTAATGGCTTCATAGCATTGTCAGCACAACCTCTCCATACTATTAAACCATATTGCAAAATTGATTTGTCTAATGTATATTATGGATAGTACACATAATTTCTTTGGACAATATTTATTTAGTGTATATATTTTAAAAATAACAGATCTCAGACACATAACCAAATCCGTTATATGTATATTCCACCGTAAATAACAGTCAATGATTAAACCTAAGTATTTAACTCTTGTTACTCAAATTATTTTTTGACGGTTACAAGTAGCTAAGAAGACATTTTTTGTTCCACAGAAATGTATAACAATTCCGTCTATTGGCACATAATTATTTGTTATAGAAAATGCAATAAATACACTTTTACCTATATTTAAAGTGAGTTTTTGTTCAGACAGTTTAACAAATACCTTGTTTATTTCAACAGTTGCTTTACGTTTAACAGTATCTCATGTATTACTTGAGAATAGTAAGCATGTATCATATGCATAAGTAACAACTTGATCGTCTATATCTATATATTAAATATTTTGTTAATATATTGAAAGAACAAAATGGGACCTAAGACACTGCCTTGAGGGACCCCAAACATTATTGTATTATCATTACCAAGTATACCATTTATAGATACCACCTCTTTTCTATTTTTTAAATAACTTTTAAGACAGTCTAAACTTTCATTTTGTATACCTAGACCTGGGAGGATGATGATTAGTTTTTTGTGGTCAATTAGCTGTGTCAAAAGCTTTTGCAAATCTAGAAATACAGCTAAGACTTTTTTAATATTATCGAGTTTATTATATATAAATTTGGTTCCTTCCTAAAGTGCGTTAGTTATGCATTTCTTGGTTGGAAACCAAATAGATTTTTTGATATCAAATTGTTTTTTTCTAGAAATAGATTAAGCCTACTTTTAACTATTTTTTCTAATGTTTTAGAAAATTGTTCTGTATAAAAACTATTTTTTGCTGCTCTTACAAGTGAAGTAAATTTATTTTTGTATTTATTGTAATAATTTTGTAGTTTAGTGTTATCTGGATGTTTATTGACTTTTATCGACAACTCATTTTTTTACGTGTAGAAATCAATATACCTTTCGTCGTCCAGCCCTTTAATCTTTTATTTTTTGAATTAATATTAATTTATTTCCTGGATTTTTCAATAACATTTAATATTTTTTATAAAATAAATCAATAAATTCATTCACATTTGAATTTCCATATAAGAATGGCCAGTTTTCATGAATTAATGTATCTATAAGATCATAGTTAATAGAGTTTATAAAGTATTTTTAACATAATAAGACATTGGTACTGCAGTAATTACAGAAAAATGGTCTGTTATTTGTGTTTGGATTACACCGGCATTTTTTTTATTTTTATTTTGATTCAGTAGTTTTTATAAAGATGTGATCTAAACAAGAATGACTACCAATATCTTGAACTCTAGTAAATATATTAATAAAAGATTTAAAATTATGTTCTGCCATCATATCTAGAAAATCATTGTTTACATTTCCTATAACATCTCCTATTAAGAAAGACCATTCATTTTTCGTAATCTCATTATCGAAAATATTACGTAATCTGATTAATAAATCATTAGTATTGCTAGAGGGAGACCTATTACAAAATAAATGCACGTATTTTTTAACGGTTAATCTTAAAATATTGCTTTTTTCAAAACCATATTCATATAAATCAATTGTTAAATTTGTGTTAGCAAAAATAATTAGACCATCATTTTGATTACGTTTAACTGTTGAAAAATAAGTATTGTAACCAGAAATACTATAACTATATATTATACAATCCGCCACATTATGCCAAGTTTCTGTTAATATCAGAATATCTATTTTGTCGAAAACCGATTTAGTCCGCTAGCTTTTCGATCCATGTAAAAATACTGTAATTGGTTTTTATTTTTATTTTTCAGAACTTTAAAGCAATGTAAAACTATTGCAAGTAAAATATAATTCTCATCGTAACTTACTGTATTTTTTTATCTGCACTTAAAATATTTGTGGGAAAATCGAAAAAATATCCCTTTAAAGTATTAACTAAATATAATTTAACTAATATATTATATTTCATTGTTTTGCATTGGAAAATGCAAACATATAATAAGTACAGCATATTTTTAACTTCAACCAGAAGCTAATACTCAATTAACATCTAGCATGATGGCTTGAAAAGGTTTAATTGTTAAATCAAAAAAATAATATAGTCGTGTACCTACTTAGTGAAAAGTAAAATCATAAAGTCATTGACAAAAGTATATAAGTTATATAATATTCTACCTAACAAGTTTGATTTTCAAATATTAATTGAAAAAACATTTTTTAAATAGTAATTAACGAAATACAAAAAACTTTCAATACCAATAAGATTGGTAAATATAAATAATAAAATAATAAAAATAACTAAATATAAATTATATATTACTAGACAAAATATAATGTGGTTTAACCATTTTTGAATCCCTAAAACGTTTTATCATCTATGGAGCCAAATTATCATGCTCTCCCAATAACCGTGTATCTTTCTGTAGTATGTAATAGTGACCCATACTATCTTCTCCATTCCCTCCAATATAACCAATTACTGATAAAAACCTACACCTATTAATTATTAATAGTATTTTTATGTTGGCTACATACTATAGTTTATTTTTTATATTAGAAAGAATCCAAGGTACAATTTTAATATATACTGAAAAATATTATTATTATTTAATATTAGGTATAATATCATTTTTTAACTTTTGTATTATTGTTAGAATATAAACTCCTAAAGTCTACTAAAGCCTAAGGTCTGATGGACACATAAAGTTATATTAAAAAATCTCTGGTAAAAATGTCTATATTTAATATATTATTGCAGCTTTATATTTGATATAGGTAACCATCAATAAATTGGGTTAAGCACAAAAACCCAGAGATGGTAATATACGTGTATAAAACGTTTTATACGTTACACGTATAATACTGTACGTTTAAAACGTATGAAATGACTAAAACGTATATTATGTTTTGTTTTTGAAATTAACTCTTAAACAATTAAAACTTTTAAAAGTAACCTTACTCTTCCTATTTCAAATATTAAATTAGGTTTTTAATTTTTATAGTTCGTAAAAAATAAAAATATAAAATATATTTGGTAGGTAAAAACTAAAAACACTAAAAACTAAAAATGGTAAAATAAAATTATAAAATAAATATTATTATATTATATTATATAAATAATAAATATATTATTATATTCATATTACAAAATACAAAGTAAACTCTGAAATTTAAATGTTGCCATATAGAATATTTGTATTTTCAACTATTTTGTTTACATATTATAAAATGAAAGTTTTTTAATTTTTTTTATTTCCTTTGATATTTCTATTCTTTATTAAATAAAACTTATTAAGTTAAAATTCAAAATAGAAATATTAAATAGTAGATACGTTCTTGATAAGATAATTATAATCGTTAATAAATAATAATAATATATTAAATTAAATAAATTAATATTTATTATTTAATAGTACCACAATTGTCTATTTATAATTTATATTTCCTTATTTTATTGTTAGTTTAAATTTAAACTTTAAATTACAAATGTATATTAAATAATAATTATTTATTACTTGTTTATTAGGGATTTTATTTTTATACGGTATAAAACGTTTATAATTATGTGTATTATACTATACAATTTATACGTACGTATAATACGTGTTTTATACTATATCGTATTATACGTTTCAACCCTGCAAAAACCAATAGAATGCAGATTTGTGTACACGCATGGCGTACTTATTGTTATTAATAAAATATAAAAATAATATAGATACCTATGTACCAGGACACCAGGTACGGACTATTATTACTATCCATCATTGCTGACAAGATTGATAATATTGTGCTATTGCCATCTTCAGCTAATGCGGCTTTGTCCATGCAGTGTGAACTTTTCTTATTATTCCAATAATATCAATCTTGAATCGTTCGTTCACTATTTCAAGCGATTATGTTGGGCACATAACTAGCATACTAAAATTAATTTAATTAATAATATAAAAAATAATAATAATAATAATAATAATAAGTAACATCTAAGATCTAAAACAGTGTTAAAATTTGTATAACTATATAATACAACAATATTATACCTCTGAAGAGCTGGTGTCATCCGTCTCTTGGTTGTCCTCGTCATTAGTAAAGTTAGCCCACTGATTAATCGGTGTAAAAACGGTTGATGCAGTTATAGATTCATATTTTGATTCTTGAGCCTGACCGTCAGCGATGTCAGATGTTGCCATTATATGATTTGGATTTCCTGCAGTCAACATAATGAATATAATCAATGATAGGTAGGTAATACCATTGATTATAAATACTAGTATTTATAAACAACGGTATTACGTAGACACGTATACCTACTGTATAGAAAGAGAGTACCACTGTTACAGTAAAGCAACACTTTAAGAGTATAGATTATGGGGAAACATAGCCAACAAACATGTTCGTCTTAATGTGGGCCCGGCAGTAACTAGTTTGAAAATTGTAGGTACATGTCGGTCGTGGACTGATCGAAAGAGGCAAAAACGTTATTTCTTTCCGAGAAAACTTCAGTTAGACTTCTGTAAAAATTAGAGGAGTTTATTAAGATCCGTGTCGCAAGAGAATTCATAATCGTCCAATACCTACCTAAAAATATAGTGCGATATAATATGATATTATAGCGAATATGTTGCGATGATGAATTTGAAGTTATTCATAATCACTCTTCGTTTCCGTGATAACTATAGATTGTAATCGATCAAACATCGAACGGAAGATAATGTATAGAATATACCTCCAGACAACTTACTACAGTCACTGTCATGCTCCTCCACAAGTATTTCGAAAAATTGCGACTCCGATCTAAACACACAAACGGGAAGATGGTCACCGGAGTACTGGGCTTTCTAGTATACTAACTGCGTACAGGAAGACATTATTAAGTTTATATTTTATAATATAACTGATTATTATTTTTTTATAGGTCTATGATTCGAAGTAAATGAGATGGTGGGATAGTGGTCGTATCAATCCATAGTCCATACGACAATACGCCTAATTTCTAATTCTGAGCCGTTCTCGAAACATTTGCGCCTTTTCGTGCAATCGGCCGAACGGCATTACTGTTCGCCGAGACTAAATAATATTTTAGTCGCGTGTGTACGCGAACGCGACTGTTCCCGCCGCGCACAACTATACAACAAGTGTTTTTGCGACGGTGTACGCTTTCACTGTTCCGTCGTGTCGATCGCACTCTAGGGTTATAGATAAGAGCTATCATCTACATAGAATATTCTATGTTATCTATAAGCCTTGGATCGCTCTATCGCGGCGTTGTGCTATCTTTGTTGTGATACCTGCTGATAGTGTTCTACTGTTCTGGGAACGACAACTTACTGTTCCGAATATAGTGTGTTTGTTTTTCGTGTTTTAATTTTTATGATGTAATAAAGCTAGAAATTCGCTAAACCAGACCGGTTTAATATTATCCCATGTGAATGATGTGGTCCATACATTCCGGTCAGGAACATTATTTTTCACACCGGTTTAGCATAGCGAATTTCTAAAAGAAGTTCGCGGTGTGTACGTTTTTGTAATGCTTTCAGTGCCACCGAAAGTCTGTATTATTCACCGTTCGTACGTTAAAGGTGGTACTTTAAAAGCCCTTTTCGTTATTCGCGTGATTTAAACAGAGTTATCGTTTGCCGTTTTGATTTTTTTGTTTAAAGTTCAGCTGAACCTCAAACAGTTTTTGTATTACCTAATGCTATTTTCTTCCGTTCACCGCACTCCAACAGTACTCGCAGATGTTGTATTCCTCGAGTGGTCGAGTCAGACAACGATGTACACCCAAGTGTTAAAATTTGTTTGCGTAATTCTGTTGTCTGTGTCCAATTGCATGTACTCGTGAAATGTTACAGTGTCTGTTAATTATTGTTCACAGCAATTACCTAATATTTAATATTAATCTGTCTTTCCCAGTTTAGGGTGTTTGCTGTTCTTACCGGCATTGTTGTGGATTCTGACGTCTATTGACTGTGGCTGAATGTTTACTCGCACACTGGGCCTGTTTTTTTGATTGTAAACTAATATATTGTGATATGTTCCCTGGTGGCCTGTATGATCATGTGGAATTAAATCCGCCACTCAATGCAGTTACATTATGTGTGAGTATTTGTCAACCATTTGTGTTATTATTTGGAAGTGCACAGCCGTCAGCCTAAGCTTACATTATTCATATTGTATTCAAATGTTGACGCCACTTTCAGACATATTTATTAATATATCTTTGTCTTGGAGAATTTTCCTTCATGCTAGGAAATAATCTACATATAATCTACATTTATACTGTAACCGAAAAAAAAACTAAAAATATATAATCACAGTGTTAGGTACTAACGTAACGCAAATTACAAATAACTATAACAAAATTACTTTTTAAAAATAATTTCTATGGAGGAAAGTGTTATTTTCCACATTATTTTACAATCTAAAAGTTTTCAAAAACCAGATTTACAAATTGGTTATCCAAAAATAAAAAAAGTTTGCTTAGGTAAATAATTATGTAAAAATAAAAAAAGTTTAGGTTGTTTTGGGGATTTTTTTTTCAATTACCAAATGAAAATGTCTATCACGCCTTGTGTCAAGACGAAATTCAAATTCAAATTGAAGAAGGGCATATGCCATAATATCATGGAACAAGATCATCATTATTCATTAAATTCTATGATATTTTCTTAGCTATACTATCAAGAATATGACTTCTGATACTTTAAAAAGTATTCTTTCTTTGACATAAAAATATGTCAATTTAAATTTTCTATTGTAAATCTTGATCAGATTTGATTTTACTGAGACATTATTTTTTATTTTTATTTAATTAATAGGCATTCAATCATGAAATTTATAGCTCTGGTAATAATCATAATCATTGTTATTAGATAATGCAACATTATTCAATGGTCTTAAAGTACTTGGTTATGAATAATAATAATAATACCTCAATACTTAGTTTTTTTTCTTATGAGTCTTGTAGCCTAATATACAGATAGTGGTTCATATACAAAATTGTTAAATTGAAGCAAATTTAAAAGTGATAAGCTCCTCATTATAGTCCGCATATGAACTTAGTTCCATCAGAAAATGAGTGCTTTATCCTTAAAATGTTCCATCCAACATAAAACCATCTAAAATAAACAAAAAAACCATTAAAACGTTACTATGATGAAGCATTAGAAAAATAAAGAAATAAATTCCTACATCATCAATTATATGAGCTCAACTTTTAATAAGACAAGTTAGTTTAATATGAAAAATGCATAACAATTCAAAGCTTGTACTAAAATGTAACCACATTCCGGCTGTCATATAGTATGCGGTCTACCGGTGAATTTACGAGTATAGTATGCGGTCTACCGCAAGGTTAGATTTTTAGTAAAAAAATTTGTTGTCAATGAATATAAATAAATATAATATAATACGTTATACAAAAACTTCCGCCATATCTCTTAAAAATGCATTAAATAAATCTGATTTATTTATTCCTCGCCACCATGTTTCCATGAGATATCTGCAATAATATGTATAATATAATATTACATTAAATTTATTATTGAATAAAAATCTTTTGCCAACATATTGGGTGTATAAAATATGGTGTTAAAATGTGGTGTCGCGCAATCAATGACATACTGAGCTATTGAGCCAATACTTTTACAAAATTGTTATCTTGTTTTACAATTAAGTATATCTAAAAGATAAAAAAAAATTGCGGATAAAACCGCAGGTCGACCGCATCCTACAGCGGCCGGTAGACCGCATACTATATGACAGCCCACATTCCTATTATTAGATTACCAAATTGGTGAATATAAATAACTAATTGTTATTCTTCTTAATACACATCTTTGATCAGCAAGAATTTCTGTACTAAATACGCCTTTAGTTATAATTTATTTATGTATGTATTCTAGTAGCTCAGAGTAACTGGTACTTGGGGGTTAAACAAAAACAAGATGATACTCACAAATCACTTAGAATTTTAATATATAATATCAATAAAACTGATTATTTTATAAAAAAATAATTATTAATTGTCTTGTTGTGGATTTAATTTTATATTAAAAAATGTACTATTCCTTTAATTATCAGAGTACAACACAAATCAAACCGTTAAATGATTAAAAATAAAAATAATAAAAAAATTGTATTTATCGAGATGTCTCTGTGAAAATAGCAGTTTTTCAAGTAAAATTTATGTCTTAATAACACTGTTTTGTGGGGAATATAAAGTTTTGTGAAATATATCAAAGCTGTAAGTACCTTATGATTTTTCCGCTGGCCAATACCCATGTTATGTAATTCATCAACAGAAATGTCATCTTACATATCAAACGTATGTCCAAAAGATATTGATGTATGACATAGTTTAGAGTCATATAGGTATAAGATTTTGACTATAAGCTATCTTGTAGTTATTTGTTTTTGCTAAACTATTTTCCTACAACAATAAGCAAATTATTAACTAAAGAAATATATTTAAGTCTACTTAAAATATCAGTCCATCCCAACTTTATGTTATTTATGAAAAAAACTAAGTTAATGTTTTGATTTTTTTTATCATATATTTTATACATATTTATGTCTATATTACCTAATTTTGTATAATTAAGTAGTTGCTATTCTAAAACACATTAATATTGATTTACTTATCATACACAACAGATTAAAAAAGAAAATTACAGTTGCTTCCGGTTTATTTTGACGTTAGCAATTAAAAAAGAATTATCCAACACAACTTCTTCAGATATAAAATATTTTGTAATCAAATCTGCATTTCGGCCATGATTTCTCTCTTCTACTTACAACAACAATATCAATTCAATTAAAATATTGTCCAAAGGCAATTGGATACAATTAAAAAAATATATTAATAAATAGTTATCATCATAATATGTCTGTGAACGCCAAGACACCTGACGTAACACATTCCCGAAGGACCACTCGGGGAACGCCCGAGAACTAATATATGATTGTGGTGGGCCAATGCCACCACTAGCGCCGAAGATTTGGGTGGGTAGGCAACTATAAGTGCTCTCGCCTGATGATTGGTGGGTAGGCAATTCTACGCACGACGACGACGACGACGAGGATAGGAAAGACCTACTTGACGGAGTGAGGATGGTGCAGGCTAGTTATGGGGAGGGGGGTCTCTGTGGTCGATTCGGTCTGGTGCAATGACCACAGAGCTCACAACAAACAGGAACAGGACTTAAATTTAACTTAAACTATTCGAAGTCTTGTGCTGTGGTTGAGCTGGACCGACGGTGATCTGGACGACCTGGGCGGCCTCTCACACAACGATCGTTGCTGGCGGACTTACGCGGACCTGGAAATCGCGATGATGACCTGGGCGGCCTCCCACACACCACGGCGAGTGCTGGCGGACTTACGCGGGAGTAGGTGGCACTTGATAACGGTGAGGCGCACAACGTACGTACAAGCCGCCGGATCAGGTCACCCACGGATGACAATAGTATAGTGCAATAATAGAAATTAATAACTCACGGTTGGAATAATAACAAGTGGATGTTTATTATAAACAATAACGATGATGCCGTTGCAGTAACGATTACCAATAGTGACGCACGTACCGCAATGAGAATAAGTTTAAAATGGTGTGTACCAAAAATACGTGCACATATAATAATTTATGATTGGTGTGTACCAATAAATACGTACACCCGACAAAGGTTGTAAAAAAGACACGAAAAACAAGAAAAACGCTGCAATAGCGGAACACTAAAAAAAATGATTTAACGACTAGGATAGAACAACAACAAGTTTACGTGTTTTAGAACGAGCGATACAATTAAAATAAACGTGTGTGTGTGTAACAAAAAAAAACAAAAGGACGTTGGCCGCAATAATAAGATAACACGAAAGACAAAACCAAAACATTGATAATCGCGAGGCCAACGACCTAGCAATAATTATCCCATATAGACAAAACAAAAAACATATGGTAAATAACAATTACAATAAATCACGGTAGGAGGAGGGACGATGTCGCCGTCGAGCAGATTAGCGTATTATCATATTTGATAATTTTCAGCGCCAACATCACCGCCCACTTTGAAGGAACTTCAACAAGAAGGAACTGGACACAACTTTACAGCTGGCCGAGTTAGAAATCCAGATGAAGTGTAGACAGTAGCAACGCGTGACACACCGTCTGTGCCAGGATGGAGGTCAGTGATACGTCCATATCTCCAATACAGAGGATGCGTTGGTTCCTTTATTAGGACGAGGTCTCCTACATTTAACTGCTTTCCATCATCAGACCATTTTGTTCGCAGCTGGAGAGTAGATAAATATTCATTTTTCCATCTGGTCCAGAAGTACCGGTGGAGATCAGTCACTAAGCGCCAACGCTGCAGTTTTGATAGTGGTACGTTTTCCAAACAAGGGTCCGGAAGACATGTCGATGGTTCCAGCGTTAAAAAATGATTGGGCGTCAAAGCTTCTAGGTCTTTCGGATCATTGCTAAGGGCACACAAAGGCCGTGAATTTAAAGTGGCTTCAATTTTGGTAAGCAAAGTGATCAGTTCTTCACTTGTGAGTCGATGGATTCCAATGGATCGAAAAATTAAAGACTTTGTCGACTTTACTCCAGCCTCCCAAAGTCCTCCAAAGTGAGGAGAAGACGGAGGATTGAAAAACCAAGTAATTTGGTCCTTGGACAAATGATTTCGTACACCGTTTTGATAGTTTTCTGAGGCTATGAAGTTCTGTAGCGGGTTTAAGAGATCCGCGGCACCAACGAAATTAGTACCACAATCACTATGAATCTCTTTGATCGGTCCACGACGTGCAGCAAAACGAGTGAATGCTAGGAGGAAAGTTTCCGTTGACAGGTCAGAACTCAGCTCTATGTGCAATGCCTTTGTTACGGTACAGACGAATAAACAAATGTAGGCTGAGCTCCTGGATGATGGGCGACCACGTGATCCTTTCACAGATATCGGGCCAGCATAATCAACGCCCGAGATAGCAAACGGTTTTATCTGTTGTACTCTGTATTTAGGAAGAGCAGCCATTTTTGGTTGAACCGTTTGAGGTCTAGTGCGAAAACATGGAATACATAATCGCAGCCGGGACCGAATCGCCTGCCTCGCTGACAGTATCCAAAACTAACGTTGTAAAAGTGATTGGAGGGTCATGGCTCCTGGATGGCTTAATACACAATGATTGTGATCAATTATTAGATCAGTTAAACGATGACGGGACGGCAACAAAGCAGGATGTTTGTGCACGTATGGAATATCTGCGTTGCGAAGCCGACCGCCCACTCTGAGAATACCAACTGGGTCAAGAAACAGGTCTAACCGTCGGAGAGATTTTGAGCAGGGAAGACCGTTTGACAGAGCTGCAATTTCGGCGGAAAATGTTTGACGTTGGACTAAGTAGACCAAGGCAGCGAGAGCACGAGTGATCTCTGCCGCATTTATAATGTAGCTAATTGGGGCGTCAGACCGGGGCTTGAAAAATCGAAAACAGTATGCGATTACGCGAAGGATCTTCTGCAGAGATGACATGCGATTTAACAAATCGATTATCGGAATGTCTACAGTGACGGTGAGCACAGTAGGTACCCGAGCTTCCTGAGAGGGGGGCCCATTGAAATCTTCAAGTTCGGTTAACAGTAATTTTGGCCACTTGTCTGGAGGACTCAGTAAAAAAGATGGACCAGTCCACCACAGTAAGTGGTTGATGAGCTCAGAAGGAAACAGTCCACGCGATGCGCAATCAACTGGATTCTCCTTCGTGGGAACATGGCGCCAAATTGCAGGTGTGGTCAAATCGTGAATCAAACTGGTTCGGTTCGCGATGAATGTGGCCCATCGATGAGGGGAAGATCGAATCCAAACGAGAACTGTGGTGGAATCAGTCCAGGCGTGTAGTTCGTCAATAGTTATACGATTAGTGTAAGAATCAGCAACCAACCGGAGGAGTTTCGAAGCCAATACGGCACCACACAGTTCCAGACGGGGAATTGTGGATCGCTTGAGAGGTGCCACTTTTGACTTACCTGTTATGAGATGACAATACACTGACGTTACTGTCTCTACACGGAGATATACCGCCGCGGCATAACCTTTTTCAGAGCTATCTGAAAAGGCATGGAGTTGTACAGATATAGCATGATCATAAGTAATACGACGAGGAATACTAACGGTTTCAACTAGCTGCAGTTCAGACTGATATCGGGACCACAGGGAGGCAATATCAGGGGGAACTGGATCATCCCAGTTGACACCAGAGATCCACAGCTGCTGCATGACGTGTTTTGTGAAAAAAGTCATGGGCGACAAAAGTCCTAACGGATCAAACACACGCGCAATGTCGGACAGAACAGATCGTTTTGTCGGTTGAGTCATCGATGGTTGAGCTTTAAAAGAAAAGGTGTCAGCAGATGGGTCCCATTTTAAACCTAATACTTTCAAGTCAGAGAGTTCGTCACTGTCGAACAAGACTGAGACGGACATTGCACGAGCTTCTGGTAGAACCGTTTGTAGAATTTGTACATTGTTGCTGGCCCACTTGCGGAGCTCAAATTGAGCGAGGGCACACAGGTTTATCAATTGGTCTTGACAGTTGAGAGCGTCTTCTTCTGAATTTGCACCAGTTAAAATGTCGTCGACAAAAGTGTCGTTGAGCAATACATCAGCAGCTATCGGCCATTTTGCACCGTCCAATGTAGCAAGGTGACGAATAGTTCGCAGAGCTTGAAAAGGTGCTGCTGAAGTTCCATACGTAACAGTACAGAGCCGATATTCATCAATTGGAGACGAGGGTGAAAATCTCCACAGGATTCTTAAATAGTCTCGATCTGAAGGTTGAACTAGGATTTGGCGGTACATCTGTTTTATGTCAGCCATAAACAGGTACTTCCAGAGACGAGAGCGGAGCAATACAACTTGAATATCTGGTTGCAACTTTGGACCAGTATACATACTCTCATTCAGAGAGGCTCCGGTTGAAGTACGGGCTGAAGCGTTGAATACAACACGCAATTTTGTTGTCTTGCTGTCAGGTTTTATGACACAATGATGTGGTATATAGTAATTTAGTGGATTGTCGCGCTCAGATACTGGTACTAGTTCCATGTGACCACTTGACAGGTAATCCTGCATAAAGTCTATGTACTGTTGTCGAAGATCAGGTTGTCGACTTAATCGAATCTCAAGGGCCTTGTAACGTTGATGAGCATGAGACTTAGAATCACCGAACAGAGGAGATGGTGTTCGAAACGGAAGTGTAACCATAAAACGACCTGAACTAAGACGAGTAGTGGTTGAGACGTAGATATCTTCTGCAACTTTGTCATCGGGACTTAAGTGATGAACTACAGGTAACTCTTCCAACTCCCAAAACTTTCTTAAGGTTGCATCAAAGTTGCTGGAAGTTGACACACACATTGTGGTCAGTGAAACAGGGGGAGCTGAAGTGGTGGGTCCAAACAAAACCCAACCGAAAATTGTTTTTAACGCAGTAGGCTCGCCTGCACTACCCGAAATGAGATTGTCGCATAATATGGACGGTAGAATGTCGGCGCCCAACAGCAAATCTATGTCACCAGGAATGTGATATGACGGATCTGCTAAGGGCAAATGGTGAATATGTGTCCATTGACCAGGTGTGAACGAGATTTGCGGGGTTTTGCCTGTGATCTGTGGTACAATCAAAGCGTCAATACTTAGGCTGGGTGTTTGTTTGCCGTGAGGAGTCACAATGACAACCGATGATCCACAAACAGGAGTAGCAGTAGTGTTAGCAAACGTGGTTATACTAACAGGTGACCGTCGGCGATTGAGCATAAGAATGTCAGCCGATTTGCCCGTGATAAAACTGGCTTGAGAGCCACTGTCTAATAGGGCTCTAAACGAATGACGATGACCATTGGTACCACAAATGTCCAGAAGTACTGTTGATAATAATACCACTTTCTGGGGATTATCTTTTACAACTAACGAGACCGTGCTGGTAGGATCACCTGACTGGACTACCATAGAAATCCTTTGTGGTGTACTCGTGGCTGAGCTTGACTCAAAATGCAAAAGGGTATTGTGTGAACGACTGCACGTTTGACATTTGAATTTTGAAGGGCAATTAGAGGACGAGTGTCCACAGCCGAGACAATTAATACAAAGACGATGTGTTTTGGCAAGCTGGAAACGATCGTTTGGGCTTTTACTAAGAAACAGTTGGCATTGTCGAATCGAATGTGACTGTTTACAAAGTTGGCAGTTACTGGTAACAGGCGCCCGATGACCTGATTCAGTGGATGACGTCGCACTGGCGGTCAACACTTTTGGTCCATAAGTGGGACGAGAGTGTGCAGTATATACTTTTTTGGACTGTTTGTGTTGGGAGGTAACAGATTGTAAAGTCGTTGAATAATTTCCTGCGCGTGCTTCTGCTGAACGAACATGACTCCTTAAAAATTCTACAAAGTCACTCGTGGCCGGTTGATGGCGATCTCCAACAGTGATTTCCCAACGAGAGCGAAGATCATAATCTAAATGATTTTCAAAGATATGAACAAGAATCGGACTCCATTGGCGAGTAACAAAATCTAAGTTATCCAGGGCCGCAGTGTGTTCAAGAATGGTCGTGAGAAGAGTTTTTATGGAAGCCGCGTCGTTACAATTGACTGTATGGGGTGCTAGGAGGGCGTCCAAATGAATCCGAGCCAAATCACGCTTGTTACCATAACGAGCACGTAACACTTCCCAAGCTTTGTTATAGTTTGCGGACGTCAAAGGGAGATGTGAGACCAACGATAGCGCTTCACCTTGCAGCGAGGTCTTTAAAATTTCAAAACGTTCAACATCGGGAAGATCAGGGGCGTGAGACAAGATTGATTTAAAAAGATCTTCGAAACCTTGCCATTCAATAAGCACTCCAGAAAACGTAGGAAAACTCCGTTTGGGCAATTGGTAATGTGACAAATTACTGGAGCCTGTTGTTTGGTTACCTGTTAACTGAGCTGAGGATGTATCCATGCCAGGAGATAATGAAATGTGATATACATCAGCAAAGGCGGCAAGTTCATAATACAGATTGTCAAATTCGGCACTAAGATTCAGACTTTCTTTATTATCTACGACTTCCATGGGGGCTAACCGTTTACTAACGGACGATTCCATGACTTGGAAATCGTCTTCAGCAATTCGACGAATGTCATTTAACTCAGACAACATCTTAGCGACTTTAGCATGTTTGCCCGCATTAGAACGATCGGCTTTATATTCACCGGCTGCAGCGACAAATGATGTAATTTTTGCAATTGCACGAACAGCCCGTGCTTTTGCCTCTGCATAAGTCACTGAAGGAGGAGTGACCATTTTTACAACAAGCTACGGAGTTTGTAATTAGAATATGAGTATGAATTAATTTTGAACGCAACTACCACAGTACGCACAGATATTGACAAATTTTCTGTGTCACTGTTTACAACGACAAATTCAAGCAGAACTTAAGACACCACGCTAATGTCGCGGTTTGTTAGTTAATCCGGCCCGAAGGACCAAAAATATGTGAACGCCAAGACACCTGACGTAACACATTCCCGAAGGACCACTCGGGGAACGCCCGAGAACTAATATATGATTGTGGTGGGCCAATGCCACCACTAGCGCCGAAGATTTGGGTGGGTAGGCAACTATAAGTGCTCTCGCCTGATGATTGGTGGGTAGGCAATTCTACGCACGACGACGACGACGACGAGGATAGGAAAGACCTACTTGACGGAGTGAGGATGGTGCAGGCTAGTTATGGGGAGGGGGGTCTCTGTGGTCGATTCGGTCTGGTGCAATGACCACAGAGCTCACAACAAACAGGAACAGGACTTAAATTTAACTTAAACTATTCGAAGTCTTGTGCTGTGGTTGAGCTGGACCGACGGTGATCTGGACGACCTGGGCGGCCTCTCACACAACGATCGTTGCTGGCGGACTTACGCGGACCTGGAAATCGCGATGATGACCTGGGCGGCCTCCCACACACCACGGCGAGTGCTGGCGGACTTACGCGGGAGTAGGTGGCACTTGATAACGGTGAGGCGCACAACGTACGTACAAGCCGCCGGATCAGGTCACCCACGGATGACAATAGTATAGTGCAATAATAGAAATTAATAACTCACGGTTGGAATAATAACAAGTGGATGTTTATTATAAACAATAACGATGATGCCGTTGCAGTAACGATTACCAATAGTGACGCACGTACCGCAATGAGAATAAGTTTAAAATGGTGTGTACCAAAAATACGTGCACATATAATAATTTATGATTGGTGTGTACCAATAAATACGTACACCCGACAAAGGTTGTAAAAAAGACACGAAAAACAAGAAAAACGCTGCAATAGCGGAACACTAAAAAAAATGATTTAACGACTAGGATAGAACAACAACAAGTTTACGTGTTTTAGAACGAGCGATACAATTAAAATAAACGTGTGTGTGTGTAACAAAAAAAAACAAAAGGACGTTGGCCGCAATAATAAGATAACACGAAAGACAAAACCAAAACATTGATAATCGCGAGGCCAACGACCTAGCAATAATTATCCCATATAGACAAAACAAAAAACATATGGTAAATAACAATTACAATAAATCACGGTAGGAGGAGGGACGATGTCGCCGTCGAGCAGATTAGCGTATTATCATATTTGATAATTTTCAGCGCCAACAATGTCTATAGAGTATATACTGGATACAGGTAGTATACAAAATAAGAAGTTGTCAACACATACCAACAACAGCCATAGTACCGATTGGAATATCTCCATTTAAAGAAATGATGTAATAGTCAGGATGTAGTTATATAAACAAATATTTATCTTAACCATATGTAAATATGGAATTGGTTCATATTAAATTTAATCACCCAAACTGCGTCTACCAATACTACTCCAGTAAAAATAAAAGTTTGATTTTTAATCACTGAAGTTTTTGAACCTTTTAACTTAAAACTTTTTATTTGACTGATAGTGTGTGATTGAAAGTTCAACGATATAATGGGAGATGTGATTGGGTATCTTAGATTACTTCATCTTAGCATACAAATTAAAAACAAGCATTGTTTATACACTTATTAAAAAATATATATTTAAATCTGTGACATTTTACATATTTTGTATTAAAATAATGAAGGAAAAAAACTGAAAAATTATAAATTTAAAGAATAATATAACAATGGGTTGTCTAGTAAATAATTTGTTTCATGAAACAGATACCTCAATGGTAAAACTTTAATTTTGCATTTTGTTGCACATTTTTAGTTTTTTTTCGGTCATTTTGTTAGTTTTAATGCATATTTGTAAATCATACGACTTCACTAGTGGCTTTGATTCATCTTTTAGGGGCGGGGGACATCCTTTTGGTCCAAAAATTCTACTTTTAACTATTTACCCACTTAGGCCTATACTTCATAGGTTGAGATTATCTAAGCTGAATTTCTAATCAAATTTTCATCAAATTTTGGTTTTATTTTTCTCTACTAAATATTTAGTAAATTATTTTAAATTAGGTAGTTGTGCCTAATATAACATTGCATTAAAAAAATATTTTTTAAGGGCATTATTGTGGTAAAATACATATTTTATGAACATTTTTAGCCATTTTTTAGAGCATTTAAATTCAGGCCCTACTATTGGTGTGGACTGGCGATGATGCTACGGCATCCCTTGCCCCTAAAAAATATTTGATTTAAAATTTGATCTAGTATTGTACAATTTTGTTTGAATGCTTGTTGTAATTTGGTACCTATTTATGTATTTTTTACAGGTTTTCCATATTTTATTAAAACAAAATAAAATATTTTAATATTTTATAAATAATCTACCTAATTTAATTTTACCCCAAACATTTTTGTTATTTGATTTTAAATTGTGTAGCATCCTGTGCCCCTTTTTACCAGTCTGCGCCTGGCCCCTACATACATATAACATAATGTAACATTTATATATATCTATGTGTGTAAAATACTCAACGCTTGTTCGTCGTTGTCATTTCGTGCGTTGGCGCCTTGGTTGTGACCGTACAATACTATAATATTATACATCAATACGATTTTTGGCAGCCATAAACATTATTGTCGCAATAGCTATTACTGGGCGCCTACTTAACAATATCGAAGAATACAATTCATTTACGTTTTTCTACGCCGTTTACGTCTTCGCTCGGTATAATAAGCTTCGACTATTAAGCCGGACTCGTATGTGATTTCGTTGCGTTTACCACAAGATTTTGAGGTTCTGCTCTAATGTCGCTATGATCTGTGACGTTTAGTGCGCGGTCTTCTGTTATGTCCGTAGACTTAAAAACTAATGGACAGCGCTTGGAGAGGCAAGTCACAGGGATACGATATGGATTATGGAGTGAGTGAGTAAAAAAACAAAGTAGTAAAATATATACAGTTCCTTCACTTATGTTTTTTCTCTGTCAGTTATATGGTTATTTCATCGCTTAACGTTGATGGCAGGGCGGAGTGGAATGCGCTGTCCATTAGTTTATAGGTCTATGCAGGGATGGGCAAATTACCAAAAAAAAGTAATTAATTACAAATTACAAATTACTCAAAATACCAGTAATTAATTACAAATTACAAATTACATGATTGTAGAACATTTAATTACAAATTACAAATTACATAATTGAATTACTTACAATTACCAATTACATTTAAAAATAATATAGAAAATATAGAAATATATAGAAAATAGAAAATATAGAAAAATTAGATAACCCCGTAATTTTGGTTACCTTTTAAAAATACGAGTTTTTCGAATTGTTCGTCAGACAACCGGGAACGAGTAGGTGCCATTATAAAGCCAGCAAATGAAAACAATCTCTCTACCGGTGCTGACGAACAAATATTAGTATTATAATTAATGAATAATTGTTTAACAACAGGATAATTGTTTAAACACGTTAAACTTTTATTTTTGTCATCAAAAAATTGCAATATCTGTAATTCAATACTTGTTGAGGAATCTGTTAAAGCGTTACTGCGGTTTGGTGACATGCAAATTAAAAAACTGCCCTCATCGTCGGATATATCGGAAGTAGAAATTTCATTATTAGGTATATTTATTTCTTTAGCAGCATTTATACATAACAACTGTATTCTTTCTTTATCAGCTTCAGTTAGACCTTTCGGAATCCATCGCATTTTAAATAATGGATGAAAACACGTAGCCAAAATAGCATCATCAGCTTCATGTGATAAATTAAAATAATTTTTAAATCTATCATGCAATTTATTACATAAAGGAGAAATCAGATTAAATAAATAGCGTAATTTTTGATTTTTTAATTCTTCAAGACGAAGTTTTAAAGAAATTAAAGTTGGTATTAGTTGACCGTAAAAACAGTTCAGAAAATTCATCAGCGTTCATATTAGTAATTTTTTACTTATTAATAAAAAAGGAAAAAGTAAAATTTTAAAGTATCAATTTTTAAGACGTTATTCAGTGACGGACGACAACGAGATGGTTACTAAAGCCTGTACGTAGACACGAAGTGTACAATTTGTACATCGTACAGTACGATTGTCAATGTATACATAGAACATGGACAATTAAGATAGTATAAATGTATAATATTATATCTGTCTACAAGTCTATAGACTATATTATCTGTATTTTGTAGTAATGTTCATCATAAAATTATCTTTTAGTATCGGTGCCGAATGTTCGATAAAACTTATGCTATATAAGTTATATATATATTGTACATTGTAGAAAATCCTAAATTCTAAATTTTTATCATTGAAAAATTGTAATTCTTTATACCAATTACAAATTACATCAACATTTAATAACTAATTACCAAATACAAATTACATAAATATTTTTATAATTAATTACCAATTACAAATTACTTAAGTAATTGAATTACTGTAATTGAAAAGTGCCCAACCCTGGGTCTATGGTTATGTTGGCCGGACGCAGAACTTCTGTGTAGTTTTCCGACCACTGCAAAACGAATTGCGTTGTTCGATTGGTGCACATAATATAATGAGCCACCCGATGAAACTCATAAAATTGACGGAAAAGCAATTTGTACAAGTATGTATAGCTTATGGTTTTTTGGATATTATACAACCGTCGTGGTAACACGCAGGCTGGGGTCTCTCAGTCGATTAAAATAGGATTATGTTTAACTAAATTATTTAGACAGGTTAAATAAAACAAATAAATTAATTATAAATTATTGTGATTTATGGGTCTTGTCTCCTGTGTTGAAACTATTGGCGATTCCAAACGAAGTAGCTGCTCTCTGGTGGCAAAGATAAGAACCTCTGAAATGTAGGTACTGTACTACTGTAGTACTGTGTAGTATACTAGTATTATACTATTATAGAAGTCAATGTTTGTTATTACCTGTCTATTGTTGAATACTGTTTATTTGCGAATTTTTCCTATTTTCCATTTAAGTATTTAACTCTACCTGCTGCCAGTTGCCAGTGAGAAAATTTAAGATATGGCTGATCACAATTATGTTTCAATAAACAAATGTGCAAAGAAATATTGTAAACGATACTGTTGTACTCCACAATGCAAAAATAAACAAATGTAAGTCTACCAAATTTTAGCATAATATTTATTATATTTACATCATACATACATTATATAAAGGTAATAATCCTTATATAATTTAAATCCTTTCTGACATTGTTGCTTTAAAAATTATAGTCAATGTTGAATAATAATAGATTATTTCTTAATAATGTTACACATATTATTGTCTTTCAAACTTGATACTAAGTGTATTTAATTTGGAATATTATATTCGAAAGCTAGTGCTTAGAGCTAGGTAATAGAATAAGTATTACTTAGTTGTATTGCAGATATTACCTACTTAAAAAATATATTATATTCATATTTAGTAATTATTTTAACTACCATTTACCAGGTCTACGTCAACTATAACATTCCATTCCTTCCCTAAACAAAAAGATTTAAAATTAAAATGGAAGACTGCTCTAAAAATTGGAAAAGAAGTGCCAAAATATGCTTTTGTCTGTTCTACACATTTTGATGACAGTGATTTTATTCCAAGCTCAAAAAGTAAAGAATAAAGATTAATAATAAATAATATATCAATCAAAAATGCATTTTTTTATGAAAAGTATATACCATGTATAGCTAGTTCACCAGCAAAAATAAGAAGGCTGAAGATTGGTGTAGTACCTTCAAAAAATTTACCTGTTCGGTCATTGGACAAAGTGCTTTTAACTCCAATAAAAGAAAAAATCATTAAGAGAGCTGAGAGATTGAAACAACGTCATCAAAATAAAGAACATTGTCAAATTTTATTTCAAAATGACTGGTAAGTTAAATTCAACAAATACCAAATAATTGATTTGAATAAATTTTATTAATTTTTGATTTGTTTTTTTTAGTTTACCAGATAGTACACCTATTACTGATGTAGAGGAATTATCTTCATCTTCTACACAAACTGATGATGGTTTTTAAATTTAGTATAATGAATTAAAATATATCTAAGGGCCGTTCTTACAATGTCCAGTTATTTTCTGATAACGCTAACCGGTAGAATTTCTTATGTGTTAACTGATAGAAGTCTACCGGTTATTCTTAACCGACACTTAACTGGACAATGTAAGAACAACCCTTAGAGTAAATTATTAAATCATTTATAATTTATTTAACGTACTAAAGGCAAATATTACAGTAGTGAATACAGTAGGTAATAAAATAATTGACAATACTTAAATACTAGTACAAAATAGAGCAATAAACCATACAATTACATGGTTTGAATCTTCCCCAAAGCTGGGCAAGTTAACCAATTTTTTTAACTAATTAAAGTTAAGTTATCCTAAAATAAAAAATAACCAAGCTAAGTTAGGTAAGTTAAAAGTTATCTTAAAAAATAACTTTTAACTTTTTAACTAGTTACTGCCCAGCTTTGATCTTCCCTTAGTGATGGAACTCAATGTATTAAATTAGGTCCCAATATATCTGATAAGTTTAAGATTGTCTTTAGGTAGGTAATAAGTATACTAAAAAATTCCAAAAATCAGACCTTGATTATAGGCATAATTTAAATATAAAAAAAATAGGGGTGAACATACTTAAAGAATCACCATAATAATTCAGAACAACCTATTTTATTACCAATAAGATCATAGATAAAACAAATATCAAACATTTTTCTTCTCAATAATAAAGGACCAATAACTACCTAGTTTTAAATAAAATGAAGAATTAGTGTAAACTAAGTTATTAAATTTAAAACAAAGCATATACCAAAAATAATAATGAATTACTGAATATAATTTTAAATATAAATACAAACAAATACTGCAGATACAAACATTTACTGTGACTAAAAAGAGAATTTACTTAATTAAAAAAAAATAAAAACAGTAATGTCTGATTGCACAAAACATTTAATGAATCAATAGTGAGCTATTAAACAAGATTTAGTGGTCCACGATTGGTCCATTAAATTTATAAATTGTTTATGCAACCCAGCATTAGGATGATAAATGCCCCCCTTGAGGTGCACCCAAATAAATCTTAAACTTATCAGATATATTGGGACCTAATTCAACACATTGAGTTCAACCACTAAGATTTTATAATTTAGAGATTAATAGATCAATTATTCACTTTAAAATTTAAAGTAGCAACCAAAATGGATTCAGCTAAACACAAATTTACTATGTTGTACGTTTGTAAGACGGAAACAACATATTACCTTCAGTTAAAGTTTCATATACAATTTTCTCAATATTATTTGGTAATACATCTGGCAGAGTTTCTGAATATGGAGAAGTATACTTTTGGACATGACAAAATTTTTTTACTGGGATTGTATGATACATCTCAGTTCCAATATTTTTAACCTTCCCCCACTGTTGGCGTAATTCAGTACAACTCAATTCCTCCAAACTGTCAATTGAAGTTCTGTAAGTATTATAAGGTACGTACTTACTATTAGGTATATCAAATTTCAAATTCTTTTGAAAAAAAAGAATACATTTTACTTACTTCTGCAACTTAAGCATAACGCCAACAACATGCTTACACTTCCCCGTGCCTGCTTTACATGAGCAGGAACCTGACACCTTCACATTACCTTCATGAATAGTTTTTGTGACTAAAACTTCATGAGGATGACCATTAATGTTGGAGGTTTGTAAACACAAAGCCATAATAACAAGTTTATTTTTTGCTTGTTCTTTTATACCAAATTCTATTATGTGGTTACATTTCAATATCTCTGAGCCCTCAACAAACGGGCGTTTACCATCACCTACATAGTCCATAATATCAATAATTTCAATTACTGACATATTTAATAATTAAAAAATGACCACTAAATTACAGAATAATTTTAATATTATATTATAACCACTTGGAAAGTGTTGAGTAATGAGTACTGGTGACTATTACGATTTACGAGTAATACCTATTACCTACATTTCATTATCAATTGTGATAAGAGAAGAGCGCTCTCTATATTTGCTTGGAATCGTCAATAGGTACTATAGGTACTTACAATGTATTTTGTATAACTAATAATTACATTTATCCCTCTTTATCCGCAGGATCGCTGTTGAGTCGGCGATAAAATGCATATGTTATTATATGAACTTTGTAGATAATTTATTTTAGAAAATTGTAAATAATTGTTGTTATATCATTAGGTATTACTATACAACTATGTTTATATATATTGTATGCATAGATAAGCATTACACTATGACTTGTTTTGTTTTCTTATATCGTTAATTTATTCAGTAGTGATTGATATTTATGCGTGATATGTGTATGGTTGTATTTCTATTAAATTTAGTTTTCTTTTTAAATCTTTTAGCTTCTTAATGGCTTCTTAAACTAAGATTTTAATGAAAAAAGGAAAAAATTTATGTTCGTATGATAGATAGTTAATAAATTACGTATAATAAAAAAAATAATTAATTAAATAATTGTAAAAATATTAACCTTATTGTGATTTTTAAAATTAAATACATAAGTAAATAAAACCAAACCTCCCTATTAATATTGCTTTATGTTCTAGTCATCCACGATTTCAATACCAGAGAAACTTTGCTGGAACGTAACCCCCGCATATAACGAGGGTTTACTATATTCATAAAAAGTAGATACCTAGTTAGTGTACAATTGACTAATAACTTACCTATGACTAGGTGAGTAGATTTGAGTTAAATTGGCAGTGCTTATGTATAATACTCTAAAATGTAGAAGAATTTAGAGTTCAAATATACCTAATACAATATTATAATATGATTAATGTACTTCCACAATTCAATCAGCTATACCTACCTACCAATTTGTACAAATAAAACATTTATTTTGTATACCAAGTTTTTTTTTTTTAAATTTCAACTGCAATTCAAGCTAAAGAATGTAACATACTAAATTGATTTCACATTAGCATTAAGGTTAATAAACTATCTCAGGTATATATATACCTATTCTATTAAACTACCTATATTTTTATCAACATTAATAATGGTTTAATAAAATCACAACTGTGAATTTTATAAAAATTAACGTTTAAGTCAGACATAGGTACTTGGATATCTTAGATTTTTTTAATTATTTCTTCTTTATAAATTGGCCATACATAAATATTAAATGAACTATATAATTAATATGACATAGTTAGAATAATATTTTATAATTGGAGTTGGCCTAAGTTAATATTGAATGTTGTAATGGGTAAATATATCGACTAACATATCGAAAATTGTCAAATACCGAAGTGTGTCAATTAATCATAATTGTTATTTTAATACACTTATTCTATTATTTGTATTTTTTTTTGTTTTAGGTTCAAAATATTATCCTAATG